>JARBWK010000044.1:0-289601 GCA_030556195.1 Anolis apletophallus
GGGTCTCTTCCAAATATTAATTTGTATTGTTATTGTTATTATTATTTTTGTAATGTTTTTTTATTGCTTTTCAGATACAGGAATAAAACTCAGGGGTAACGGGGGGAGGAAGGGGCGGGAAGGGGGTGGGGGGTAAGACACAGGAGGGTTGAGGGTGCACAGTAGACTCCCGTCCAGACGGCTAGGTCCCCCGAAGCTGGATATCCCACTTATCGTCTTCTGGCCCTTATGCCAGCCATGTCCCCTATCGCTGATTATCCAGATAGGCGGATTCATTGGCTGATCTTGCCTATGACCTTTGGACTTAATTCATTTACATATCTGCTAACTTTGGCCCAGTCCGTCCTAGTCTTGTTGCTTTGGTCGTTGATCATACTCCTTAGAATATCAAGGTCCATAATTTCCCTAATACGGGAAAACCAGTTCTTCACTGATACCGGACCTTCCCTTTTCCAGTTCTGGGCAATTTCCATTCTTGCCGCTGTAGCTAACATAAAGAAAATCTTATCCTCATTACTGTCCCAGATCCTGTCCGTAATATGGAGTAAAAAAAAGTCCGGCTTCATCTCAAACTTGGCCCCCAAAATGGTTTCCATATGAAAGTGGGTCTCCCCCCAGAATTTCCTCAAAATCTTACACTGCCACCAACAATGCATAAAACTACCCTTCTCCTTCTTGCACTTCCAGCACAAATCGCTCATTGTCGGGTAGCATCTGGCTAGGCTCACCGGTGTATGGTACCAGTGGTAGTACATTTTGTACCAATTTTCTGTCACATGAGAAAAGCCTAATTGCCTAACTTTGACCCTCCAAAGTGTTTCCCACTCCTGTAACATGATGGAGTGACCCAGTTCTTGCGCCCATCGTGTCATTGTGTCCTTTACCGTTTCCGTTTCTGTCTCCCACTCAAGGAGTTGCCTATACAAAGAGCTTATTATTTTTTTATGTGACTTCATTATTTTCTCCCAGACAGTGGGCAGCGTGTTAAAGTTCCTTCGTACATCCCGCTTAAAGCTTTCTTTACATTGGGCGTAGTGAAACCAAGACAGATCAATAGATTGTTCTCGTAGTACTTCCAGCGATTTGAGTGACCACTCCGACTCCACTTTGGTGATCAGCTGTTCATAGGTGTACCATTTATTTATTTATTTATTTATTATTTGCATTTGTATTCCGCCTCTTCCCGAGGGCTCGTGGCGGGTTGCAAGACATACATAGTGATCGGCAGGCAACACTCATGCCGACTCACGAACAAAATCGGGAGAAGGAGCGCTGCCTAGTTGATGATAGGCGGCAGAGGCGGATCGGTGGAATCTCCAGCAGGTTTTGCTCTGCTGAGCGGAGTGATCTCGGGGATCGTATGGGGCAAGGCGGTCCAAGAGGTACGCAGGCCCTAGACCGTACAAGGCCTTAAAGGTCAACACCAGCACCTTGAAGGTGATTCGGTACTCAATTGGCAGCCAGTGCAGTTGCTGGAGGATGGGCGTAATGTGCTGCCTCACCGGCACTCCTGCCAGCAGGCGAGCAGCGGCATTCTGCACTAGCTTGAGTTCCGAATCGTCGCCAAGGGAAGGCCAACGTAGAGGGCATTACAGTAGTCTAGTCTCGAGATGACCGTCGCTTGGATCACCGTAGCCAGGTCATTCCTGGACAGGTAGGGGGCCAGTCGCCTAGCCTGACGTAGGTGGTAGAACGCCACACTGCTGACCGCGGAGACCTGGGTCTCCATGGTCAGCAGGGAGTCGAACTGAACACCCAAGCTCTTAACAATTGACGACGTGCTTAATTGCTCGTCCAGAGTAGGCAACCGGCACTCATCCCGGCCAGGCCGACCAGGCCATAGGATCTCCGTCTTCGACGGATTCACCTTCCGCCGGCTGGCCCGCAGCCAACCAGTCACGGCTTCGAGGCACAGATGGAAGCAATCGGGTACGGTATCCGGCCTGCCGTCCATTCGCAGCAGAAGCTGGGTGTCATCAGCGTACTGATAACACTCCAGACCAAAGTCGCGGGCCAGCTGGGCCAGGGGGCGCATATAAACGTTGAATAATAAGGGGGAGAGAATGGCCCCCTGGGGGACCCACAGTTAAGTGGGAGCCGCCTGGAGACCATCCCGCCCCCCACACGCTGTCCCCGATCCCGGAGAAAGGAGGCCACCCATTTAAGGGCAGTCCCCCTGACTCCGGAAGCGGATAGGCGGTGGGTCAACAATGCATGGTCTACTGTATCAAACGCTGCCGTCAGATCTAACAAGACGAGCAGTGCCGATCCACCCTGGTCCAGCTGGCGGCGGTTGGTCTGTAATGGCGACAAGCACGGTCTCCGTCCCGTGCCCAATACGGAAGCCGGACTGGAAGGGATCAAATCCAGCTGTGTCTTCTAAGAACTGCTGCAGCTGATCCGCTGCTGCCCTCTCAATCACCTTGCCCAGGAAGGGCAAGTTGGAAACAGGCCGGTAATTGGAGGGAGCCGAAGGGTCTAAATTCGGCTTCTTCAGCAGCGGTCTTACCATAGCCTGGTTGGGAGTTCCCTGATCTGTTGAGCTTCCTGTGGCGATATCCATTGGGGCGTCGCTTGGTAGAATCGATCCTTGTATCTGTTCCATGACCTGAGGAGTGATGCCCGGATGAAATGGTTCGAGAAATTTTTTCCCACCAACGCCTTCTCATGCCAGAGGTAGGCGTGCCACCCCCCGGCGCAAATCAAAACCCTCCACTGCCAACATGTTGTTATCTTTCAGTGTCGCCCAATCTTTCACCCAGCTTAGCGCCGCCGCATCGTGATATAATTGGAAGTTGGGTAACCCCAATCCTCCTCTCTCTCGGCGGTCACATAGGATGTTGAATTTAATTCTTGCCTTCCTTGAACGCCATACAAATTTGAGTATATCGGTTCTCCAGGTTCTAAAACAACGACGTGATCTAATGATCGGTAGATTCTGAAATAAAAACATAAGCCTCGGAAGGACCCCCATCTTTATTGCAGAGATTCTGCCTAGCAAGTTCAAATTAAGGAGCTTCCACCTTTCTGGTTTTTTTTTAATCTCTGCCCAGACAGGGTCATAATTGTTTTGGAGGAGCTGATTGTTCTTCGCCGTGAATTGTATGCCCAGGTATTTTATTTTCCTCACCAAGACACACTTTGATGCTTGTTGTAGAAGGACTCTCCTTCCCAGATTAACATTTTTGGTCAAGATTTTTGTTTTGTCCGTGTTAATCTTTAAACCCGCCACCTTTCCGAACTCTGTTATCTTCCTCATCCATAACCCAAAACTCTCTAGCGGGTTTTCTATAATACAGACGATATCGTCTGCATATGCTTTCACCTTCCAATGCGTGGTTTTCACGCGCAGGCCCTTTAAAACAGTGCTGTCCAACTTCTGGCGGGTCCAGGGCCGGATAAGAGGTCACTGATGACCTGCGGGGCCACTCGGCCCCGCCCCCAGGCCCCGCCCCCAGCCCAGGCCCCGCCTCCTAAAGCCGCCGAAAAGGAGGAGTAGGCGGCGCCAAGAGCAGCGTCACAGGCCTGGCGTGACGCCCTGCTCTTGGCACCGCCTACCTCCTTTTTTCGGCCCCCTCCCTTCCTAGGCCGGGAGCCGCCGAAGGGGAGTAGGCGGTGCCAAGAGCAGCGCGTCACGCCAGGCCTGTGACGCGCTGCTCTTGGCGCCTTCTGCCCTTTTCTGCGGCCCTGCCCTAGGAAGGAGGGGAGCCGAAAAAGGGCAGAAGGCGGCGCCAACGGCAGCGCCACAGGCCTGGCATGACGCGCTGCCCCTTGGCACCGCCTACTCCTCCTTTTCGCGCCCCTCCCTTCCTAGGCCGGGGAGCCGGCGAAAGGAGGAGTAGGCGGTGCCAGAGCAGCGCGTCACGCCAGGCCTGTGACGCGCTGCTCTTGGCGCCGCCTTCTGCCCTTTTTCGGCGGCTCCCTGCCCTAGGAAGGAGGGAGCCGGTAAAAAGGGCAGAAGGCGGCGCCAACGGCAGCGCGTCACAGGCCTGGCATGACGCGCTGCCCCTTGGCACGCGCTCCTCCTTTTCGGCGCCCTCCCTTCCTAGGCCGGGAGCCGCCGAAGTGAGTAGGCGGTGCCAAGAGCAGCGCGTCACGCCAGGCCTGGCGTGACGCGCTGCTCTTGGCGCCGCCTTCTGCCCTTTTTCGGCGGCTCCCCTGCCCTAGGAAGGGAGGGGGGGCGCCGAAAAGGAGGAGCTAGCTCTCTTCCTCCTCCCTGCCCCGCCTCCCTCCCTTTCTCGGCCGCCATTTTTTAAATAAAAAAATCAATTTTTTTAAAATTTAAAAATGGCGGCTGAGGGCGTAGGTGGGGCCGTGTCCAACAGGCTACGGGGCCGGATCCGGCCCCGGGCCGCCAGTTGACAGCCCTGCTTTAAAAGATCGTCCTTCCTAATCGCTTCTAGGAGTGGTTCTAATAGAAGTATAAACAGCAAAGGCGAAAGTGGGCATCCTTGCCTGGATCCTTTTTCAATGTCCAGTGATCCCGCCGAGTCTCCGTTGATAAGCAAGGTAGCTTTCTGATTGGAGTAAATGGCTCGAACCGCATTCTCGAAAGCGAACCCCATGTCCTGTTCTCTGATTAGATGGCTAAGAAATTCCCAGTTTGCGTTATCGAACGCTTTCTCAGCGTCAACGAACAGCAAGCCGACATCTTTCTGGGGATGTTTCTCGTAATATTCAATTATGTTGATCATTGCCCTGATGTTGTTTTTCAGGGATCTGTGCAGCAGGAAACTAGCTTGGTCCGAATGGATTATTTCTTGTAGAAGATTTTTTAATCTACCCGCTATCACAGAGGCAAATAGCTTGTAATCGTTATTTAAAAGAGAGATAGGGCGGTAGTTCTTTACTCGCCTTGGGTCTGTTCCACTCTTGTGTATAACAATAAGTATTATTATTAACCCATCCAACATTATTATTATTATTAAGGTTGGATGGCCATATAATAATAACTATGTTGTTTTTATTGCTTTGATTGTGCTTTTCCGGCATGAAGGCAGAAGGGGGTTGGGTAGAATGGACCCAGGGGGTCTCTTTGAATATTATTATTATTACTAGCTTGGGGACCCGGCGGTGCCTGGGTTATTTGAGAAACGTATTAGTTGGTCTGTAGCAATTATTTATGTGGCTCGCAGTGGTGTCAGGAAGTTAGTGAAGGCACTGCAAGTCCCATCGTCCATGGTGTACCCTCATCCAAAGTGCAGCAGGATGTAGAGTGGGTCATGGAGGGTCTGTGTGCCAGGTTTGGCCTTGATCCATCAGTATTGGGAGTTGCAGTGGTATCATGACATTAGTGAAGGTACTGGAAGTCCCATCATCTGTGGTCCACCCTCCAAACTGCAGCAGGATGTAGATTGGGTCATGGGGGCTCTGTGTCAAGTTTGGTCTTGAGCCATCATTATTTGGAGTTGCAGTGGTATCATGAAATAACTGAAGGTACTGCAAGTCCCATCATCTGTGGTCCACCCTCCTCCAAATTGCAGTAGGATGTCGATTGGGTCATGGGGGCTCTGTGTGTCAAGTTTGGTCTGTATTGGTGAATGGATGAGGGTTGCATTGTTTTTAGGAAGTGAGTGAAGTCCCATCATCCATGGTCCGTCTCACACAAAACTGCACCAGGATGTAGAGTGGGTCATGAGGGCTCCGTGTGCCAGGTTTGGTCTTGATCTGCCAGGTTTGGTCTTGATCAGTCATTGGATTACGTTTGTAGCAGTTTTGGAAAGTGAGGGAAGGTACTGCAAGGCCCATCATCCATGGTGTGCCCTCCTCCAAACTGCAGTAGGATGTAGAGTGGGTCACTGGGGCTCTGCATGCCAAATGTGGTCTTTATCGGTGTTTGTTGGGGGCTGCAGTGGTCTGTGGGAACAGAGGGGTGTGGAAGTACTACAAATCCCATAATCCATTGCCAGTCCTCCCCCGAACCTCACCAGGGCATGAAGGCAGTAATGGGGGTTATGTGTGCCAAGTTTGGTCTCGATCAGAAATTGGAAGAGGGTCACAGCGGACTTATTTATTATTTATTTTATTATTTATTATTTATTTCGTCAAACTTGTATACCGCCACTCCCCGAAGGCTCGGAGCGGTTTACAGAAGTTTGGGTGCCCAGTGGCACATCGAGACAACATATATTTATTTATTTATTTATTATTTATTATTTCGCATTTGTCTGTCGCCCCCCCAACGGCTCGGGGCGACTTACAACAGTTCGTAAAATACAATTGTCAGATAACTCATAAGCCACACTAATACCATTAAGATGGAATTACAATTAGAATAGTTGAAATAAAAAATGAGGTCACGGTGGGCTGACGGCTAGGCGGTGCGAGCTACAGTTTAGCTAACTCCGAAGGCTTGTTGGAACAGCGATGTCTTGACTGCTCTCCTGAACGGGAGGAGGCACTGAGTGGCACGGATGCCGGCGGGCAGTGCGTTCCACAGGGTTGGGGCTGCAACAGAGAAAGCCCGGCGGCGGGTTGCGGACAGGTGGTAGGTCCTCACATTTGGGATGACCAGGAGGTTGAGCTCTTCGGAGCGCAGTGATCTGGTGGGATGGTATGGGACAAGGCGGTCCCGCAGGTACACTGGCCCCAGGCCATGTAAGGCCTTAAAAGTCAGGACTAACACTTTGAAGGCAATCCGGCATTCAATTGGGAGCCAGTGCAGTTCGCGCAGGATTGGCGTGATGTGGTGGCCAATCGGGACCCCCGCCAGGAGTCGCGCTGCAGCGTTCTGCACCAGCTTGAGTCTCCGGATTACCGACAGAGGAAGGCCAATGTAAAGAGCGTTACAGTAGTCCAGCCTCGAGATGACCGTGGCTTGGATCACTGTGGCTAAGTCGCGCCGGGACAAGTAGGGGGCCAGGTTCCTCGCCTGGCGAAGATGGAAAAATGCTACCCTGCTGACGCTGGAGACGTGGGCCTCCATCGACAACAGGGGGTCCAAGGTTACTCCTAAGCTCTTAACAGAGGGCGACGGACAGAATAGACAGGGGAAGAACAAGAGGGTGGGGGAGGGGAGGAGGGAAAGGGAGAGTGTCAGCGACGGTGCCCCTAGGGACCCGCCATGCCATCAAACGGGGGCAGGCAGGGGTGTCCCAGTAGAAGCGCCGGTGCAAGAGCAGCAGTGGAGTCCAGAGACCGCGGGCACCCACATGGGGGTCTGCGCCAAAGGTCCTGGTCCGACCGCGTATTGTCCCTAGAGTCTCTTGAAGAAGACCGATGGGGCCCTCGGAGCTTCGACTGCTTATAGCAGGAGCTCCAGAATGTCCTGGTGGGGAACATCTTCAGGGCCGGCGCTGTTCTCGGCGTTGCTCGCCCTTCTTTGGTCAGGTCACTAGGAAGGCCAGTTCTGGGGGCCCTTCGGTCAGGGACTAGTCTAGGCCTCCGATCCGTGGCCTGTGGGGTGACTCGAGCGCCACCATTCCGCTTCCGGTGGCGCATCCTCCTCCTCTGGATGACTCGCTGGTCGCTGGTCGAGTCGGCGTCAGGGGTGGAGTCCTCCAAAGGCGGGGCTTCCGGCTGTCGACTGCTTCCAGGTAACGATTCATCTTGAGGCCTCAGCACATGGGCTGGGTGAGCGTCTCCAAGGACGCCCGCCATGTTGGGTCTCGCCTCCTCAAGGAGGCTCCCCCAGCTTTTCCCGGGGCGACATCGGAGGCGGTGGGCTTCTGGAGGTGGGGCCAGAACGGCCGAAATATCCAGTTCGACAAGCGCCGTGCCTGCTGGCGTCGAGGGATCCTCGGGGTTCAGCGGTTGGTGTTCGGGGCCTCTAGATGGTTCGGGTGATTCATCCACAGGGGGTAGGTGGCCGGCCTGGGAGTCGACTTGAGCCGCGGCCCATGCTGTCCTCTCAGAGGCCTCGACCTCCATAGCGGCCAATCCATCTTCCGCATCAGGGTTAATCTTTTCCCCGGCCTCTCGGGACTGCCCCAGGGCCTCACTGGAGAGGGGCCGCTGGCGAGCCTGGTCTGGGTTAGCACTGGGGGAGATTGAAGAGAGCTCTGCTACCGGGGCAGGCCTCTCTTGATCCATCACCGCAGCACTAGTGGGAAAGTCCCGTGATTGGTCCCATAAGAAGTCCTGGCCTGTGGGAGAGACTCGTGGAGGGTCGTCTGGGTTGGGGGGGTCCTGCTTCGGGATTGGGAACTGCATTGTAGGGATCTCCATCCGCTCCAGCAGGCCACCATATTTGTCCCCAAATTCATTAAAATGGTCCATGAGTTTAGCATACTCATCCAATAGCTCAGCATATACCCGGGGATCGAATTGGTCAAGTTGGTCGGCGGGAGGGTCCTGGGCCGCTTGTCGCAGCCTCCATGGGGAGCTGCTTCTTGGGGCCCCCGGGGGCTCGAGGGCCCTGGTCTTCCAGTCGGCTGGGTGCTCCGCTTTCAGAGGGGTCTGTAGGGACGCTCTTCTGCCTGATGACCTTCTCCCGAACATCCTCAGGAAGCGAGCGCCGGAGGCTGTCACGGGTCGGACGACCCACCCGTCCTTGGCCCTCTTGGGCGTCCGTGGTGGTCCGGCAATCTCTCCCAGCCAGATTTGGCTGCCAGGTGTCTGTGGGTCTCCCAAGATGACCCCCTGGGTTTGGCAGTCAATCGCCATCCCCCCGGAGAGAGAACGGCGAGACCAGCCGGTCATGTCCAAGAAGTTAGATAGGCTGTGCTGGAGCTCACCCGCAGGGAGCTCCACAGCAGACGCCATCTTGGAGGAAGTAGAGGTAGTTCAAGTCCCATCAACTACAACTACTTACAAGCACTACAACAGGGATGGGTCAACTTTTTCCCTCCTTCTAGGCGTTTTGGACTTCAACTCCCACAATTCCTGTTAGAAATTGTGGAAGTTGAAGTCCAAAACTCCTGGAGGGAGGGCCGAATTTGGTCTAGACCTGGCTCAACCCAGCGGGAGGGAGGGAGGGAAGGGGTTGCAATTTGGAGCTGAAGCGGGAGTTTGCAGCGCTAATCTGCCCTTGTTATTATTTCAGTGCTGGGACCCTTGGCCGGCTCCTGGGCCCGCTGCCCATGCACCCTGCGGCCGAGGACAACTACGGGTACGACGCGTGTGCCGTGCTCTGCCTCCCGTGCGTCCCCAACATCCTGGTGATCGCCACAGAGTCGGGAATGCTGTATCACTGCGTGGTGCTGGAGGGAGAAGACGAAGAGGAGCAGGTGGCCAGTTTGTATTCAGTTTTGTGGCAGAAGAAAGGTTTTTACAAGACCTATTAGATGTTTATGTGGCTTGCAGTGGTCTCAGGAACTTAGTGAAGGTACTGCAAGTCCCATTGGCCATGGTCCACCCCCCTCCCAACAGCACCAGGATGTTGAGTGGGGCATGGGGGCTCTGTGTGCCAAGTTTGGTCTTGATCAGTCATTGGATGAGGGTCGCAGTGGTCTCGGGAAGTGAGTGAAGGTACTGCAAGTCCCATCATCCATGGTCCACCCTCCTCCAAACTGCACCAGGATGTAGAGTGGGTCACTGGGGCTCTGTGTGCTAATTTTGGTCTGTAGTGGTCATTGGGTGAGGGTTGCGTTGTGAAGTGGGCCGTTGGGCTCCTTTGTGGCAAGTTTGGTCCTGATCCGTCACTGCTGTGGGCTGCAGTATCTGACTGCCTGAGGCCTTTCCTTTTCCCTCTGCCTCACCTTAGAATGTTGGAATGTGGATGGCCAATCAGACTCCTTTATGCAAATACCATTTCAGTGGCAACCAATCCCCTCTGTCTGGGGCTGTAGAATATTGGAGGCCAATCAGAGTCCTTTATGTAAATATTCCCATAGTGGCAACCTATCAAAACGCTGTCACATATTACTTGGCACCTCCGCACCTCCCAGAAAATGAAGATTCCATTTCCAACGGAAAAAAACTGTCATTTGGCTTAACTCAAGCATTCAGTTGCATTCTGTTTTGCTGGCCAATCAGAGTCCTTTATGCAAACTGTCTTTCAGTGGCAACCAATTCCCTCTCTCTGGTGCCTTAGAGCAGGGGTGCCCACACTTCTTCAGCATGCAAGCTACTTCTAATAAAACTAAGTCTGAAAGATCTACCAGGACGGGCAGGGCGGGGCACAAGAGCCTGGCTCCGCCCACTTCCCTCTGGCTTTAGCGTTTCCACAGCTTCTGGAGGCAAGAGGGGGGATGCCAAGCCAGTAGTGGCTATCTATACCACTACTGCCTTGGCATTCCCCCCTCTTCCCCTCCAGAAGCTGCGGAAACACTAAAGCCAGGGAGGGGTGAGGCCGCATGGCCTGGCTCCCCTCAGAAGTGCCCCGTCCAGCTGGGATCAACCTGCTTCGGTCCTGGGATCGACCAGTCGATCGCGATCTACCTAATGCGCACCCCTGCCTTAGAGTGTTGGAGTTCTGAGGCTGGCCAATCAGAGTCCTTTATGCAAATAATCCCACAGTGGCAGCCAATCGAAAATATGGTTTGAATGGAATTAGCATCACATTAATCTATATAAATTAAAATGTAACGTTCGTTTGTGGGATTAACGAACGTTACATTTTAATTTATATAGATTAATGTGATGCTAATTCCATTCAACCCTTATTGATCACACCCTCATCCACTCCATTAGAGCTGCCAGGAACCGCTTCCTCGGCCTTAGGTGAGAAGGAAGTGATAGAGAAACTTGAACGCGTGGGCCTCTTGAGTGGAGAGGTGCTGGTGATGGTCATCATTCCCTTGCTCCCCACAGTCTATCAAATCCTGGGACTCGCGGCCGGACCACATCCTGTCCCTGTATGTGTTCGAATGCGTGGAGCTGGAGCTTGCGCTGAGACTGGCCTCGCGGGAAGGCGAGCAGCCGCTGGAGTCGGACTTCTCTTGCCCCATCAAGCTGCACCAAGGTAGGGAGACACACCCCCCCGGTTGCTGTCCTCAAACCTGCTATGACGTCGAGGTTGAGCATCCCTTACTTATTTTACCTGTTTTATATTATTACTAGCTGTACCCGGCATGCGTTGCTGTGCCCTTTTTAGGAGATGCGAGAAAGTCCAATCATCCACGGTGTGCCCTCCTCTAAACTGCAGTTGGATGGAGTGTGGGTCATGGGGGGCATGGTGTGCCAAGTTGGGTCTTTATGGGTCTTGGTTCTGGGCCGCAGTGGTCGGTGGGGAATGATGGGTTTTGAAGTACTACAAATCCCATTTTCCATGGTGGTACTTCAAGTCCCATCATGCATGGTCGGGGCTCTGTGTGCCAAGGTAGGTTACTGTAAATTCAGGCCATACACAATGTCCCATGAGCTGAGGCCTAGTTAGGAACAGCAAGTTAATGAAGCCTTACTGTCAATTCAGGCCATACACAATGTCCAATGAGCTGAGGCCTAGTCGGGAGAATCAAGTTAATGAAGCCTTACTGTCAATTCGGGCCATACACAATGTGCAATGAGCTGAGGCCTAGTCTGGAGAATCAAGTTAATGAAGCCTTACTGTCAATTCAGGCTATACACAATGTCCAATGAGCTGAGGCCTAGTCGGGAGAATCAAGTTAATGAAGCCTTACTGTCAATTCAGGCCATACACAATGTCCAATGAGCTGAGGCCTAGTCGGGAGAATCAAGTTAATGAAGCCTTACTGTCAATTCAGGCCATACACAATGTGCAATGAGCTGAGGCCTAGTCAGGAGAATCAAGTTAATGAAGCCTTACTGTCAATTCAGGCTATACACAATGTCCAATGAGCTGAGGGCTAGTCGGAGAATCAAGTTAATGAAGCCTTACTGTCAATTCAGGCCATACACAATGTCCAATGAGCTGAGGCCTAGTCGGGAGAATCAAGTTAATGAAGCCTTACTGTCAATTCGGGCCATACACAATGTGCAATGAGCTGAGGCCTAGTCAGGAGAATCAAGTTAATGAAGCCTTACTGTCAATTCAGGCTATACACAATGTCCAATGAGCTGAGGCCTAGTCGGGAGAATCAAGTTAATGAAGCCTTACTGTCAATTCAGGCCATACACAATGTCCAATGAGCTGAGGCCTAGTCGGGAGAATCAAGTTAATGAAGCCTTACTGTCAATTCAGAGCATAAACAGCTTCCCAGTAAGTGAGGCCTAGTTAGGGAAATCAAGTTAATGAAGCCTTACTGTCAATTCAGAGCGTAAACAGCTTCCCAGTAAGTGAGGGCTAGTTAGGGAAATCAAGTTAATGAAGCCTTACTGTCAATTCAGAGCATAAACAGCTTCCCAGTAAGTGAGGCCTAGTTAGGGAAATCAAGTTAATGAAGCCTTACTGTCAATTCAGAGCATAAACAGCTTCCCAGTAAGTGAGGGCTAGTTAGGGAAATCAAGTTAATGAAGCCTTACTGTCAATTCAGAGCGTAAACAGCTTCCCAGTAAGTGAGGGCTAGTTAGGGAAATCAAGTTAATGAAGTCTTACTGTCAATTTAGAGCGTAAACAGCTTCCCAGTAAGTGAGGGCTAGTTAGGGAAATCAAGTTAATGAAGCCTAACTGTCAATTTTGGGCGTGGTCTGTGATTTTTTGGGGTGTAAATTTTCGTTTAGAAGTGATTTGGGTGTTTGCGTTGGGGATTGGCTCAGGCCTTTTCCTTATTTTGTTTTGGCAGTTTAATAAGGATCGGAATTTTCATGTTGGCTGGCCAGTGCAGCAGTTATGCAAATCCGCCCTTATTGGCAGCCAATCATGTTGTTCAGAATGTAGAGGCTGGGTGAGTCTTTGGCTGCCCCGGAGGATGCTGGTAAATGTAGTTTTATTTTTACTCGTTGTTTTGGGGGCCTTTTAGGTTTTGGGGGGAAAGTTTCTTTGCTACAAACGTACCTTGCTTGAGGCCTATTTCTGTTAGCAAGTATTGTTTTTCTGCGTTGTAAGGTTTCTTTGTTTGAGGTATACATCACATGACGTGTACCCATGTATATAATAGACTAGCTGAGGACCCGGCGGTGCCCGGGTGATTTGAGGAAGGCATTGTGTGCCAAGGTTGGTTCCTGTGAGATGTGTATGTGGCTTGCAGTGGTCTCAGGAACTTAGTGAAGGTACTGCAAGTCCCATTGGCCATGGTCCATCCCCCTCCAAACAGCACCAGGATGTAGAGTGGGTCATGGGTGCTGTGTGTGTCACATTTGCTCTTGATCATTCTCTGGATGAGGGTGGCAGCAGTCTCTGGAAGTGAGGGAAGGTATTGGAAGTCCCATCATCCATGGTCCCCCGTTCTCCAAACTGTATTGTACCAGGATGTAGAGTGGGTCATGGGGGCTCTGTGTGCCAAGTGTGGTCTTGATTAGTCATTGGATGAGGGTGGCAGCGGTCTCAGAAAGTGAGTGAAGGTACTTCAAGTCCCATCATCCGTGGTCCGTCCCACTCAAAACTGTACCAGGATGTAGAGTGGGTCATGTGTGCCAAGTTTGGGCCTGGCCTCTGATTTGTAGGGGCTGCAATGTTCTGTGGGAAATGAATTGGGTGAAGGTACTGAAAATCCCATCATTTGTGACCCATCCTGCCATAAACCGCAGCAGGTTTGTAAAGTGGGCCATTGGGCCTCTGTGTGCCAAGTCTGGGCCTGATTCGTCATTGGTGTGGGCCACAGTGCTCTAAGGAAGTGAATTAAAGTACTGCAAGTCCCATCATCCATGGTCCAGCCTCCCTCAAACTGCACCAGGATGTAGGGTGCATTTTGGGGGGTCTGTGTGCCAAGTTTGGTCTTGTTCTGTCATTGTTGGGGGCCTAGTCAGGAAAATCAAGTTGAGGAAGCCTTGCTGTCAAATTTGGGCCTGGCCTGTGATGTATAGGGGCTACAGTGTTGTTTGGGAAGTGAATGAGGTGAAGGTACTGCAAATCCCATCATTCGTGGCCCATCCTGCCCTAAACCACACCAGGTTGTGAAGTGGGCCATTGGGGCCCTGTGTGCCAAGTTTGGTCCTGATCCATCATTGCTGTGTGAGGCAGTGAGTGACTGTCTGAGGCCTTTCCTTTTCCCTCTGCGTTACCTTAGAATGTTGGAATGTAGATGGCCAATCAGAGTCCTTTATGCAAATACTCCCTCAGTAGCAACCATTCCCCTCTGTTGCTTTAGAATGTTGGAGTTCTGAGGCTGGCCAATCAGAGTCATTTATGCAAATAATCCCACAGTGGCAACCAATGCTGCCACATATTCCTCCACGCCTCCGCACCTCCCGCCGCAAACACTGACGTTTATTATATACATAGATAGATAGAATATTTGTTTTTAAATTATTGTCATTTATCTCCTGCTTTTTCTCTCCATAAAGGAGACTCTGCAGCTGTATATCTATTATTAGTATTAGAATGTTTTATTGCTATAATTATAATTATCAGAAATATTTAAAAAAATTAACTACGTATTTTTAATTACAAAAATGTGAAAGGGTTAAATGGAAACAATGACTCAGCAAAAGCTGCAGTTCAGTATAAGCAGGTGTGCATATAGCTTAGTGCGTTCTCACTGTTAATTGCCCGCACTATGAAGAGAACGCGGGTGAGCTCCCTCTGTCAGCTCCAGCTCCCTGTGTGGGGACATGAGTGAAGCCTTCCACAAGGATAGTAAAACATCAAAACATCCGGGCAACGTCCTTGCAGGCGGCCAATTCTCTCACTCCAGATGCGACTTGCATTTTCTCAAGTCGCTCCTGACACACACACACAAAATTTACATATATATGCTCAGCCAATCAGAGGCCTAGTTCTGCCCATTCTCCTTCCTGCTTGTGGCTCACGCTGTAGTTGGTGATCTTTTAAAAAATATGTTATTGATAATAATTTTTTTAAAAATTCCAAAAAAAATCAGTGGATGAGCGAAACGTCGTGGAACTTGGCAGACTTGCAGCCGTGCCCCTCCTGGCTGGTGAAAGCCAGCCTGAAGGGATTACGAGACCCTCTGTTGAATATAATTAATACTTCCCTAGCCCAGGGAGTATTTCCAGAGGGATTAAAAGAGGCGGTGGTCTCTCCATTGTTGAAGAAGCCGGGATTAGATCCAACGGTCCCCTCCAACTACCAACCTTTTTAGAATTTATCGTTCCTGGGCAAGGTAATTGAGAAGGCGGCAATGGAGCAGCTGCAGTCCTTCCTAGAGGACGCAGCTTGGCTAGACCCCTTCCAGTCCGGCTTCCGTCCGGGGCATGGGACGGAGACGGTCCTGGTCTCCATCTCGGAGGAGTTGCGCTGCCAGCTGGATCAGGGCGGATCGGCGCTGCTCGTGTTATTGGACCTCACGGCGGCGTTTGATACAGTCGATTATGACCTATTGACTCACCGCCTTGCCAGGGCCGGAGTGAGGGGGCCAGCCCTTAATTGGGTGACCTCCTTCCTCCGGAACCCGGCTACAGCGAGTGAGGAGGGGCAAGGATGTCTCCGGGGGTTCCCGCTTCTTTGCGGGGTTCCTCAGGGGGCCATTCTCTCCCCCCTCTTATTTTATTTATTTATTTATTTATTTATTGTTCATTTTTGTATTCCGCTCCTCCCAGCAGGCTCGGGGCGGATAACAATAAAAATACACGGGTGGCATGTCACTAACATGTCGACATGTGACCCTACAATTAATACACATAAAAACATAAAACCACATTAAAACAAATTATATCGTCATATACGGGAAGAGAGGACATATGGCATAGTTCTTGGTCCGGTGAGCCTAGTTGAAAGCTAGGCCGAAGAGGGCCGTCTTGCAGGCCCTCCGAACGGGGCCAGATCCGAAATAGCTCGGGTACTGTCCGGGAGGGCGTTCCAGAGCACCGGTGCCGCCACGGAAAAAGTCCTTTGTCTAGTCGTCGATAAGTGGCAGGAGCGGACTGATGGAACTGACAACAGATTTTGTTCATCTGAGCGCAGTGATCTCGGGGGGAAAGTACGGAGTAAGGCGGTCCCTCAGGTACGCATGCCCTAGGCGACCACTTGCCCAGCTGGTGCGTAGTTTTAGGCTGGTGTGCCACCAGTACGCTGATGACACCCAGCTTATCCTGAAGATGGAGGGCAGCCTCGAATCCGTACCCGATAATTTCCATCGTTGCCTTGAGGCCGTCACTGGATGGCTGCGAGCCAGTAGGTTGAAGGTGAATCCGGCAAAGACGGAGATCCTGTGGCTGGGTCCTCCGGGCTGTAGGGATGTTCAGCTTCCAACCCTGGACGGCGTGACATTATGTCCGTCGCCCTCTGTTAAGAGCTTAGGAGTGACCCTGGACCCCTGTTGTCGATGGAGGCCCACGTCTCCAGCGTCAGCAGGGTAGCATTTTTCCATCTTCGCCAGGCGAAGAAGCTGGCCCCCTATTTGTCCCGGCGCGACTTAGCCACAGTGATCCAAGCCACGGTCATCTCGAGGCTGGACTACTGTAACGCTCTTTACATTGGCCTTCCTCTGTCGGTAATCCGGAGACTCAAGCTGGTGCAGAACGCCGCAGCGCGACTCCTGGCGGGGTCCCGATTGGCCACCACGTCACGCCAATCCTGCGCGAACTGCACTGGCTCCCAATTGAATGCCGGATTGCCTTCAAAGTGTTAGTCCTGACTTTTAAGGCCTTACGTGGTCTGGGGCCAGTGTACCTGCGGGACCGCCTTGTCCCATACCATCCCACCAGATCACTGCGCTCCGAAGAGCTAAACCTCCTGGTCAGCCCAAATGTGAGGACCTACCATCTGTCCGCAACCCGCCGCCGGGCTTTCTCTGTTGCAGCCCCTACCATGTGGAACGCACTGCCCGCCGGCATCCGTGCCACCCAGGGCCTCCTCCCATTCAGGAGAGCAGTCAAGACATTGCTGTTCCAACAAGCCTTCGGGGTCAGCTAGACTGTAGCTCCCACCGCCTGGCTGACACCCCACTGCGACTCCATTTGTTGCTTCAACTGTTCTAATTGTAATTCCATCTTAATGGTATTACTGTGAGTTATTATGAGTTATCTGACAATTGTATTTCTGAACTGTTGTAAGTCGCCCCGAGCTGTTGGGGGGACAGACAAAAGCGAAATAATAAATAATAAATAAATAAATGTTTCCTACAAGTGTGCCGAGTGTCATCCCGATAGCCGTAAAAAAAGAAGGAAAATACGAGCCTTGCAATGTCCTCATTGGTCGCAATGGACCCGAATCTTCCCAGAATGCAAGTGGAACTCGGGACCGAATCTCCGTAATTTCCGCCGTTCCGCACACTCCTCACTTACAAGCCGAACTTTGCTCATGCGCTCTAACCCGCGAACGCACTTGTTTCCTAGATCCCAAATGCCCTTCTCGGTATCACTGCACGCACGATGCCGGAGTGCACAGCGTCGGCCTCCCTTGGATCAACAAGCTGCACAAATTCCTTGGCTCAGGTGAGGTCGGGGGTTTCGTTTCTCCAGCCCCGTCTCCTTTCTGTGTGCCGTCGGTCCGTCTGATTGCGTTTGCTGGCTTTTTTTTCCAGATGAGGAAGACAAGGATAGTTTGCAGGAACTCGGAGCAGAAGAGAAATGCTTTGTGGAGCACATTCTTTGCACCAAGCCTCTGCCATGCAGGTGAGAGAGGGCGGGAGCAAGGCATGCTTCTATCCCTTGACAAGGATTGCAGGGCCACATTTGACTGGGCGGAAGCCATCATGTGTTGCAGAACAGTGTTTCTCAACCAGTGTGCCGTGGCACACTAGTGTGCCGTGAGCGATCATCAGGTGTGCCGCGAGAAAAGATCTCTGCCCCCCTTCCTTCCCCCCTCCTCCTGTCGAATTCTTGCTGCTTGGGAGAAGAGGAGGAAGGGACGGGCGGCAGTGAAGAAAAAGAAGAAGGGACTGGGGCATCGCCTCCTTCGGCCGTTTCCCCAACCAGCCTCCAATCTGCCATGACTCCCGCCCCTTGCTTGTTGAAGCCGCGCAGAGGAGGAGCCCCGCCTACTGAAGCCCGTCCACCGCTCATGCTCCTCCTCTGTTAGAGCTGAAACCAGGGGGAGGGGGGGGGCATGATGCAGCCTGGCTCCACCCCCTCCCCCCGGATTCAGCACTCCCACAGCTTCGCCAGCCTTGAGGTGGCAGTGCCAAGCCAGCGATGGCAGAGCCAGCACAATGCTGGCTTGCCCCTCAAAGCTGGCGAAGCTGTGGGAGAACTGAAGCCGGGGGGAGGGGGTGGGGCATGGCGCGTCCTGGCGCGGCCTGGCTCTGCCCCCTCCCCCAGCTTCAGCGCTCCCACAGCTTCGCCAGCCTTGAGGGGGCAGTGCCAAGCCAGCGATGGCAGAGCCAGCACAATGCTGGCTTGCCCCTCAAAGCTGGCGAAGCTGTGGGAGAACTGAAGCCGGGGGGGGTGGGGCATGGCGCGACCTGGCTCTGCCCCCTCCCCAGCTTCAGCGCTCCCACAGCTTCGCCAGCCTTGAGGTGGCAGTGGCAAGCCAGCGATGGCAGAGCCAGCACAATGCTGGCTTGCCCTCAAAGCTGGCGGCTGTGAGAGAGCTGAAGCCGGGGGAGGGGGTGGGGCATGGCGCGGCCTGGCTCTGCCCCCTCCCCAGCTTCAGCGCTCCCACAGCTTTGCCAGCCTTGAGGGGGCAGTGCCAAACCAGCGATGGCAGAGCCAGCACAATGCTGGCTTGCCCCTCAAAGCTGGCGAAGCTGTGGGAGAACTGAAGCCGGGGGAGGGGGTGGGGCATGGCGCGCGTCCTGGCGCAGCCTGGCTCTGCCCCCTCCTTCAGCTTCAGCGCTCCCACAGCTTTGCCAGCCTTGAGGGGCAATGCCAAGCCAGCGGTGGCAGAGCCAGCACACTGCTGGCTTGGCACTGCCCCCTCAAGGCTGGCGAAGCTGTGGGAGAACTGAAGCCCGGGGGAGGGGGTGGGGCATGGCGCGTCCTGGCGCGTCCTGGCTCTGCCCCTCCCCCAGCTTCAGCGCTCCCACAGCTTGCCAGCCTTGAGGGGCAATGCCAAGCCAGCGGTGGCAGAGCCAGCACAATGCTGGCTTGGCACTGCCCCTCAAGGCTGGTGAAGCTGTGGGAGAACTGAAGCCGGGGGAGGGGTGGGGCATGGCGCGGCCTGGCGCGGCCTGGCTCTGCCCCCTCCCCAGCTTCAGCGCTCCACAGCTTTGCCAGTCTTGAGGGGCAATGCCAAGCCAGCGGTGGCAGAGCCAGCACAATGCTGGCTTGCCCTCAAAGCTGGCGGCTGTGGGAGAACTGAAGCTGGGGGGAGGGGGTGGGGCATGGCGCGGCCTGGCGCGGCCTGGCTCTGCTCCTCCCCCAGCTTCAGCACTCCCAGCAGCTGCTCCAGCCTTGAGGGGGCAGTGCCAAGCCAGCGGTGCCAGAGCCAGCACAATGAGGGCTTGGCACTGCCCCCTCAAGGCTGGTGAACCTGTGGTGATCCGGAATTCTATAGGAAGCCAGTGCAGTGGCTGCAGTGGGGCGTGGCTGCTCGTGGGGGGGGGCCGCTCCCGCCCTGGTGCGCATGCCCAGCGTCCTGCGCGCCCGCCCTTTTCGGCGCCTGACGTCACCCCGCGAAAAGGGGCGGGTCGCGCAAGATGCCTGGGCATGCTGGCGCCAGGGCGGGAGGCGGCCGAGGGTTCGGCGAGCTGCCCTCCCGCCCGTCTCCCTAGCTCTTGCAGCGGCCGCACCTGAAGGAAGGTAAGCCCGGGAGCTTACCTTCCTTTAGGCGCGGCCGCAGCAAGAGTCAAGGACACGGCGGAGGGCGGCTCGCCGATCCTGCGCGAGGGAGGAAGAGGCGGGGGGACGTCCCGCCCCTAGGGCATCTGACGTGGCTTCCCTCTGCCTCCTCCTCACTTGCGCCGCCCCCCTCCTCGCGCCGCCCCCCCTCCCCTGAGATCGAAATTTTTCAAAAATTTTTTGCAATTTTTTTAAAACCTGATGTCTTGCAGGGGCCGTGGGGAAGGGGCTTGGGGGCCGTGTACGGCCCCAGGGCCGCCAGTTGGAAAGCCCTGATTTATATCTCTCCTTAGCAGCCTCTAGTACAGGGGTGGGCAATTATTTTTTCCCAAGGGGCCACACGAGAGCCAAAAAATATTATGGAGGGCCGCACCTAAAGGCAGAACTACATTCTAATCTATTTTATTTATTTATTTATTATTCAATCTTATATTCCGCTCCTCCCTGCAGGCTCGGGCGGATTACAACATGCAATAAAAACATGCTGCGCATACAAACCAGCAGCCATACAATACACATAAAAACATAAAAGCATAAAACCAATATACAGTAAAATCAGCAGAATTTCAATTTCTAGAACTCAAGGCATGGACCCCCTCAGGGCAGATCAATTAGTCGAAAGTCAATTTAAAGAGGGCAGTTTTACAGGCCCTTCGAAATGGGCCGAGCTCTAGGATCGCTCGAGTAGCATCTGGCAAGGAGTTCCACCATACTGGGGCCGCCACGGAGAAGGCCCTCTGCCTAGTTGTGGATAGATGGCAGGAGCGGATCGATGGAACCAGTAGCAAATTTTGCTCTTCTGAACGTAGTGATCTCGGGGAACGTCGGGGCAAGGCGGTCCCTCAGGTACACAGGCCCTAGACCGTGTAAGGCCTTAAAGGTTAAAACCAACACCTTGAAGGCAATTCGGTACTCTATAGGAAGCGAGTGCAGTTGCCGGAGAATGGAGATAATATGCTCCCTCACTGGTGCTCCCACCAGCAAGCGAGCAGCGGCATTCTGCACCAGCTTGAGTTTCCGGATTGTCGACAAGGGAAGGCCAACGTAGAGGGCGTTACAGTACAGTCTCGAGATGACCGTCGCTTGGATCACCGTGGCCAGGTCCTCCCTGGACAGGTAGGGTGCCAGTCGCCTAGCCTGTCGTAGATGGTAGAACGCAGTTTTGCTGACCGTGGAGACCTGAGTCTCCATGGTCAGCAAAGGGTCCAATTGGACACCCAAGCTCTTAACAAGGGATGACGGGCTAAGTTGCTCGCCATCCAGGGTAGGCAACCGGCACTCATCCAGCCCAGGGCAACCGGGCCACAAAATCTCCGTCTTCGACGGGTTCACCTTCAGCCGGCTGGTACGCAGCCAACCAGTCACGGCTTCGAGGCATCGATGGAAACAATTGGATACGGAGTCCGGCCTGCCGTCCATTCTCAGCAGAAGCTGGGTGTCATCCGCATACTGATAACACTCCAGACCAAAGTCGCGGGCCAGCTGGGCCAGGGGCGCATATAGATGTTGAATAATAAGGGGGGAGAGGATGGCCCCCTGGGGGACCCCACAACTTAATGGGAGTCTCTCAGAGACCCTCCCACCCCCCTGCACACGTTGTCCCCGATCCTGGAGGAAGGAGGCCACCCATTTAAGGGCAGTCCCCCTAACCCCAGTCACGGCTAAACGGTGGGCCAACAATGCGTGATCTACAGTGTCAAACGCTGCTGTCAGATCTAACAGGACAAGCAGCGCCGATCCGCCCTAGTCCAGCTGGCGGCGAAGTTGGTCTGTTAATGGCGACAAAGCACGGTCTCCGTCCCATGCCCAAATCGGAAGGGAGCTGTTGATAATCTTTCCCAGGGGGTCTCGTAACCCCTCCCGGCAGGATCTAACAAGCCAGGAGGGGCACGGGTCGAGGGAGCAGGTAGTTGGTCTAGCTGCAGTGAGTAACTTATTGTCAGCTGCTGCGTCCAGCGGTTGGAAACGGGTGAAGGTGGGCCCGTCGAGTGGCGGCGGTGTCTCGAGTTCACATACTGTACCAAGAGTGGCTGGGATGTCCCGGCGGAGAGTCGAGATTTTGTCGGCAAAATTGTTCTGAAAAGCCTCAGCTGAGGGAGCCAAACCCCTATAGTTTGGGACAGTCGGGATTGTTGTCAGTGACCAAATTATCTTTAAAAGTTGAGCTGGGCGTGAAGTTGCCGACTCTATCAAGGAAGAATAATGAACTTTTTTGGCCTCCTTGATAGCTTGCTCATAAACATCTTTACATTGTTTATAAGCCAATCTCGATGCTCCGTCACGGAGGCCCCGCCACACGTCCTCTAGCTGTCTCTTCCTCCGTTTCATCGCTCGCAACTCCTCGGTAAACCAAGGCGAGCGATTTCTGAGAGGGGTGAGAGAGCGTCTGGGGCGATCGTGTCTAAGGCAGTGGAAAGACAGGTGTTGGATGGAGTGTGGGTCATGGGGGGCTCTGTGTGCCAAGTTTGGTCTTTATCGGTCTTGGTTCTGGGCCACAGTGGTCTGTGGGGAATGAACGGTTTGAAAGTACTTCGAATCCTATAATCCATGGAGGTACATCAAATCCCATCATCCATGGTCCACCCTCTTCCAAACTGCAGTAGAATGTAGCGTGGGTCATAGGGGCTCTGTGTGCAAGGTAGGTTACTGTCAATGCAGGCCATACACAATGTCCCATGAGCTGAGGCCTAGTCAGGAAAATCAAGTGAACGAAGCCTTAAATGCGGACCATAAACAGCATCCCATTAAGTGAGGCCTAGTCAGGAAAATCTAGTTGAGGAAGCCTTACTGTCAATTTTGGGCCTTGCCTGTGATTTATAGGGGCTGCAGTGTTGTTTGGGAAGTGAATGAGGTGAAGGTACTGCAAATCCCATCATTCATGGCCCCTCCTGCCCTAAACCACACCAGGTTGTGAAGTGGGCCATTGGGCCTCTGCGTGCAAAGTTTGGTCCTGATCCGTCATTGCTGTGGGCCGCAGTAACTGCCTGCCTGAGGCCTTTCCTTTTCGCTCTGCATCATCTTAGAATGCTGGAATGGAGATAGCCAATTAGAGCCCTTTATGCAAATAATCCCACAGTTGGAGCCAATCAGAAAGCTGCCACATATCCTTCCGCCCTCCGCACACATACATACATACAAACATTCTGCTTTATATATATATATACATACACAGAATACAGATACAGATATATTACACAGCATTAATATTAACATATTAATATATCAAGAAATATTCATATATTATTAGTATTAATATCATAATTATTATATAGACATAATATATGGAAATTATAATATAATATAACATGTTATTATATTATTATTATAAAATTATTATTATAAAATAATAATAAAAACCACTAAAATTAAATTAAATTCAAGAAGACAAGGTGCGAAGGAGGGAGGAGCGGCAGGCCGTATTGCCATGGTCCTGCCTCAAAGCGGGGGCTGCCGCGGGCTGCACCAGGGCAGCGGGGGTTCCTTCCAGCCTTCTCCGGTGGCTACGGAGTGCCCTCGCGGTGGTGAGGGCTTTGGCCCTCTTGCATGAAGGGTCGCGCGTCAGAGGAGTGAGGGTGGGCCCCAGGGTGGGCCCAAGGGTGGAGGCAGCACCAGGTCCGGGCTCTCCGCCTCTTCCTGGAGAGGCTCCGGAGGGTCAGTGCCGGTGGCGTGGCGGGGAGGAGCCTTTGGACAACTTCCTGTTGCCCTGGATGAGCTGGCTGAGGCATTCTGGGAACCGTAGTTTCCTGGTTCCTACAGCTCCCAGAATGTCTCAGCCAGCTCATCCGGGACTACAGGAAGTCGTCCAAAGGCTTCTCCCCGCCACGCCGCCGGCACTGACCTTCCCACGCTGGCCATCCGGAGCGTCTCCATGCCTGGGGCACTCCAAAGGGATGTCAGGCACGGCAAAGCCGCCGCGAGGGGATGGCAGCAGCGGCACCCCTTCGTCTTGGCCCCGCCCCCGACGCCCTTCTCCCCGGGCCGGACAGACCCGGCCAGGGGCCACATCCAGCCCGCGGGCCGTAGCTTGCCCGCCCCTGCTCTAGTAGAATTGACAGATAGACAAACATTAAAACAGGACTAAACGTCATTGGCACCGGTGTCTCCTTCCTTCTTTTCCTTGCAGGCAGCCCGCCTCTATTCTCGGGTTTACCATCATCTCGGACATCCTGGGCCCCACGATGGTCTGCATCACAGAGACTTACGAATGCATCACCAAGCCTCTTCTGTAAGCACCAAACCACCCTAAGCCTGTGTCGGCGCGAGATGCGCCTCTCCTCTCCTGGCCTCTGCGAAGGGGGAAAGTCGAGATTTAGACGTAGCGCCTGCCTTAGGACTTTGGGGGAAATCCCACTGTGTCCAATGGATGGAGTAACTCTGGGCCTTGGCTTAGCAAATCCGCCCAGTTGATGTCTTGATCCCTGGCGGGAGGGTGTGGCGATGCCGACTGGCGCTTGATGCTTCTTCCTTTGGCAGTTCGACCGTCCACTCGCCCTGCCCTCCGCTCCTGTGCAGCAAGGACGACGCGTGGCCGGCGGCCTCTCCGCTCCGCATCCTGTCCGAGTCGCAGGACTCCTTCGAGAGGCACATCCAGAGCATCTTGAGTCGCGGCTCCGCCAACCCGCTGCTGTTGAGGTATGCCGCCTCTTTCTGCTGAACCTTAATCATAGAGTTGGAAGAGGCCCCGTGGGCCGCCCAGTCCAACCTCCTTCCATGCAGGGAAATGCACAATCAAAGCATCCCTGACAGATGGCCATCCAGACTGTTGTTTCAAAGCTTCCAAGGAAGGAGCTTCCACCAGACCCCAAGGCAGAGAGTTCCACTGCTGAACAACTCTCCTCATGTTCAGGTGGCATCTTCGTCCCTGTCATTTGAACCCATGGCTCCATTGAGTCCTAGTTTCCAGGGCAGCAGAAAACAAGCCTCCTTCCTCTTCTTTATGGCAGGGCTGTGCAACAGACGGCCCGCGGGCCATACACGGCCCCCAGCCTGTTGGGCACGGCCCCCGCTACCCTCCTAAAAGATTTTTTTAAAAAATATTTTTTAAAGGCGGCCGGGGGAGGGGAGGGCGGGGCAGGGAAAAGGAAGGGAGCCAGCTCCTCCTCCCTGCACCGCCCCGTCCGTCCCTCTCCGCGCCGCCCTTCCTAGGGAGGGGAACCGCCGAAAAGGAGCAGTAGGGGGCGCCAAGGGCGGTGCGTCAGAGGCCTGGGGTGACGCGCCGCCCTTGCCGCCGCCTACTGCTCCTTTTCGGTCAGAGGCCTAGCGTGAGGCGCCCCCCTTGGCGCCGCCTACTGCTAGGAAGGGCGGGGTAGCTGGCTGCCTTCTTCCTCCGTAGCCCCTCCTCCTTCTCCCCGCTCGCGCCGTCGCCCAGGATCTGAGCAGCGGCGCGCCCGGGGAGAAGGAGGAGGGGCTACGTGAGCGAGTGGCCCCACCCCCGCCCCCCGCTCACTGATCACCTATGGCCCCCCAGGTGATCAGTGACACTTCTTCCGGCCCTTGGGCCGGAAGAAGTTGGACAGCCCTGCTTTATGGCATCCTTTCCCATATTTATACACGGCTCCTCTCAACCTTTTCTTCTGCAAACAGAATAGACAAGTGTTTCCCTCTGGGGGTGTCACGAGGGGGTGTCAGAGGGGTCACCAAGGACTACCAGAAAAGGCAGTATTTCCTGTTGGTCATGGGGGTTCTGTGTGGGAAGTTTGGCCCAATTCTATTGTTGGTGGGGTTCAGATTTTGCTTATTTTCATGGTTTCCTCCTTTCTGTTGACATTTTGTTTGTTTGTTTGTTTGTTTCAACTTGTCTGTCGCCACTCCCGTGCGGCTCGGGGCGACTTACAGCACTAGAATACAAGTAAATACAGATAAAATGCATATACAGAACACATATATACCTAAAATACCATTACAATAGAATATAAAACATTTCATATATAAACTCATCATATTACAGCTTATGACTAAAACAAGTCACGCAGGCCTGCGTGGTCTGCAGTAGGGTGCCTGTGGGGTTAACAGTCAAGCGCCTGTTTGAACAGCAGCGTCTTGCAGGCCTTTCTAAAGGTCAGCAGACTGGGCAAGGCGCGGACCTTGGGCGGAGAGTATTCCAGAGAGTTGGCGCGATAACGCAGAATGCTCTCCTCGTTTGTCATCAGCGAAAGCTTCTGCAACTCGGGATCTCGAGGAGGTTGCGTGTCTCTGAAGGTAGTGGTCTGGGGGGACAATATAGGGAAAGGCGGTCCCCTAGGTACACTGGCCCCAGACCATTCAAGGCCTTAAAGGTCAACACCAACACTTTGAAGGTGATCCGGAATTCTATAGGAAGCCAGTGCAGTTCGCGTAGGATGGGCGTGATGTGGCAGCGTGTTGTTGAGCCTGCCAACAATCGCGCTGCAGCGTTCTGCACCAGCTTAAGTTTCCGGATCACGGACAGAGGAAGGCCAATGTACAGAGCGTTACAGTAGTCTAGTCGCGAGATGACTGTGGCTTGGACCACTGTAGCTAGGTCGTGGCGGGACACGTAGGGGGCCAGCTTCTTCGCCCGGTGGAGATGGAAAAACGCTGCTCTACTGACGATGGAAATATGTGTTTCCATCGTCAGTTGTGAGTCCAGGGTAACGGCGAGGCTCTTAACAGCTGACGATGGGCATAGCGCTGCGCCGTCCAGGGTTGGAAACTGAACCCCGTCCGTACCCGGACAGCCCAGCCACAGGATCTCCGTCTTAGAGAAACATTGTCCACATGCTTCTTGTGGATTTCAATGGCTTCTCTGTGTAGCCTGACTTGGTGATTGTGAGAGTGGTCCAGGATGTCTGTGTTCTCAAATAATACGCTGTGTCCTGATTGATTCACCCTTCCACTCTTTTCTGTTGGACATGGGAGTCCTGTGTGCCAAATTTGGTTCAATTCCATGGAGTTCAAAACGCTCTTTGATTGCAGGTTAGCTATAACTCCCAGCAACTACAACTCCCAAATGACCAAATCAAATTTTTAAGTGATGGTCACTCATTGGCCTGATAGGTGTATTGTGTCCAAATTTGGTGTCCAGTTGCCCAGTGGTTTTTGAGTTTTGTTAATCCCACAAACGAACATTACATTTTTATTTATGTAGATCAGTGGTTCTCAACCTTTCTAATGCCGTGACCCCTAAATCCAGTTCCTTATGTTGTGGTGACCCCCAACCATAAAATTATTTTTGTTGCTACTTATTTTATTACTAATTATTTAATTTAATTATTTAATATTAAATTCAATTATTTATCAAGTGTGCTGCTATGGCTGAGTTCTCTGGCTGAATCAGTCTGCAGTGCCTTTCATGTTCCTTGATTCATGTTTTGGGGAATGCTGCTTTTGGCAATCCCTGTGTAGAATTGTCACCAGCTGCATGGTGTACAATAGACTCCTGCAGAGGTCCTGCAGGACACATCTACATAGGGACCGCCAAGCTGTGGGCAAAGATACATAGGGACCGCCAAACACAGCACCCAAACATTAATCAAGGAACATGAAAAGCACAACAGACTAATTCAACCAGAGTACTCAGCCATAGCAGAGAACTTGATGAACCAACCTGGACACAGAATATTATTTGAGAATACAGAAATGCTTGGCCACTCTAACAACCACCATGTCAGACAACACAGAGAAGCCACATGAAGCACATGGAAATTTTCAACAGAAAGGAGGAAATCATGAACATGAACAAAATCTGGCTACCAGTATTAAAAACTCTAAAATCAGGACAGTGAGGAATAAAAACACCCTGAAAACAGGGGAATTCCAGGCATGAAACAATCAAGGCCAGCTAACATCTCCCCACGCAGGAGTCTGCCAGGCTTTGAAGCTGCAAAGCTTTGCAATGCTAATCAAGGTGATTAATTCCAACTTGCTTCCAACAGACAAGAGTTTTTTCCCACCCTGGACACCATTCCACAGATATATAAACCTCCCTTGTCTAGTTTCCAACAGATCCCATTTATCTCTGAGGATGCCGGCCATAGGTGCAGTCAGGAGAGAATGCTTCTGGAAAATGGCCAGACAGCCTGGAAAACTCACAGCAGCCCAGTCATATAAATATCTGATATGTATGATGTATTTTCATTGTTACAAATTGAATATAATTAAAGCATAGTGATAAATCACAAAAATGATACTTAGGCCCTCCAGGTGTCTGAACTTTAATTCCCATAATTCCTAACAGCCGGTAGGCAGTTAGGAATTGTGGGAGTTGAAGTCCAAAACACCTGGAAGGTCCAAGTTTGCCCAGGCCTGGGCTAAGGTCACCTGGAAAGGCACCCTTCCTCTTTCAACTCTGGGGCGCCACAGAAGGCAGCAGCGCCAGGCGGCTTCGCTCCTTCCTCATGCCTTCCTTCCTCCCAAAAACAAAAGCAGAGCACGAAGGGGGAAGAGGAAGAAGAGGAGGAGGGGCAGCAAAGCAGCCTCCCTTTCTCCCCCTTCCCCAACGCACGGGTGGCTGGCTGCAGAGTACACACAGGGGCTGCAACCTGATTTAGGCAGCCTGGGGAGGGGAGGGAACGGGCGGAAAGATGTAAGCATGGAAGGAAAAAAAGGACGGAAACAAGGAGAAAGGTGGGGGAGGGGAGAGAAGAAAGGGAAGGAATTGAATGGGGGGAAGGAAGGAAATCCTGCGCCCTGGGGGAAAACAAAAAGGGGCATTTGTCATCGGGGGCATGTTGGTAAGGAAGGGCAGCCCAGCCAGGTCTCTGCCCCCGCCAGAGGGTTTCAGGGAAGGGGGAGCAGAGAGGAAGTCAAAAGGACTGGAAAGAAAAGGGCATCAGCACCTTCCTTCTCTCCCTCCTCCTCCTGGGGAGACCCTGCATGCGGCTCCAGTCCCCACGGCCTGCGGGAGGAAGGAGCAATGGGCCCTTCACTCCTCTCTCCCATACACACACACACTGCCTTTTGCGCCGGTTATTTTTCGGTGCTCTGCCTGCCTTGCAGCCTGCAGGGAAGGCAGGGAGGAGGGCAGCGGGGGGGGGGGGGGCTTCTTCGCTCCCTCCCTCCCTCTGCACCTAAAGGCCACCTAGCCGGCAGGCCGGACTCCGTACCCGACTGTTTCCATCTATGCCTCGAAGCCGTGACTGGTTGGCTGCGTGCCAGCCGGCTGAAGGTGAATCCATCGAAGATGGAGATCCTGTGGCCTGGTCAACCTGGGCTGGGTGGGTGCCGGTTGCCTACCCTGGACGGCGAACGGCTTAACCCATCGCCGTCGGTTAAGAGCTTGGGGGTTTTGCTGGACTCCTCGCAGACCATGGAGGCTCAGGTCTCCTTGGTCAGCAGGACGTCATTCTATCACCTCCGACAGGCTAGGCGACTGGCCCCCTACCTGTCCAGGGACGACCTGGCCACGGTAATCCAAGCGACGGTCATAACCAGAATAGACTACTGTAATGCCCTCTACGTTGGCCTTCCCCTGTCGACAATCCGGAAACTCAAGCTGGTGCAGAATGCCGCCGCTCGCTTGCTGGCAGGAGTGCCGGTGAGGGAGCATATTACGCCCATCCTTCGGCAGCTGCACTGGCTTCCTATTGAGTACCGAATTGCCTTCAAGGTGTTGGTTTTGACCTTTAAGGCCTTACACGGCCTAGGGCCTGCGTACCTGAAGGACCGCCTTACCCCGTATTTGCCCCCGAGATCACTGCGATCAGATGAACAGAATCTGTTATTAATTCCATCAGTCCGCGCCTGCCACCTATCGACGACTAGACAAAGGTCCTTTTCCGTGGCGGCACCAGCCCTCTGGAACGCCCTTCCGGACAATGCTCGGGCCATCTTTGAATTGGCCCAGTTCCGGAGGGCGTGCAAGACGGCCCTCTTTGGCCTAGCCTTTAGTTAGGCTCATCAGACTGAGAGCCATGCTATGTCCTCACACCCGCATTGGTCGTTGTAATCTGTTTTAATGTGGTTTTATGTACTTTGTTTTAAATTGTAGGGCCGTATGTCGCCATGTAACCGACATGCCGCCCATGTATTTTTATTGTGATCCGCCCCGAGCCTGCTGGGAGGAGCGGAATACAAGAGCGAATAATAAATAAATAAATAAATAAATAAATAGTCTGACCTTCTGCCCACGCAAGCCTTCGCCTCCCATGCGCCCTTGCCGACCCCCAGGTTGAGAACCACTGATGTAGATAGAGGAAAGGCAATCGTCTATGGCAGTCTTTCTCAACCGCTGTGCCTCGGCACACTAGTGTGCCGTGAGCGATCAGCTGGTGTGCCGCAAGAAAACCTCTTCCCCCCCACCTTTCTTCCCCCTCCAAGGTTTTCCCGCGGCACACCAGCCGATTGCAGAACAGCGGATGGGGAACACAACCCTCTCTAGGACCTAGACCTAGAGAGGCAGGGGAGGCTCAGGAGGAGCCGGGCCAGGCTCTCCTCCTCCTCCAGAAGTGAGCCCACAGGAGGAGGAGGCGGGAAAATGGCTGCCCGCAGGGCCCAGGCCCTGCCTGGGAGCCGAGTTTGTCTGGCTCGGCTCGCGTCTTCCACGGAACCTGGCGGAAGAGGCGAGCCGCCCAAACCCGACTCCCAGGCAGGGCCTGTTCCCCAGGCTCTCCCTCCGCTTGTGAGGGAGAACTGGGGAAACGGAGCCAATAACAATAAAACAGGGGGCAGCACTGTAATACTACACAAACAAACTACAAAGGTCGCAATGTCATATCAAAATAGACTTTAACTATAAAATGAGGCTCACAGGAGGAGAACCACATTCAATATACATAGCATCGCAGCAATTGTCAGTATACAATCAATAGTCACATCCAAATCATACAATTTATTTATTTATCTCCAGTGTTTGTACCCTGCTACTTCTCAACCCCGAGGCGGGACTCAGTGCGGCCTAACAGACGGGGGGCCCCAGGGGGCCATCCTTTCCCCTCTGTTATTTAACATCTACATGCAGCCGCTTGCACAGCTGGTGCGGAGTTATGGGCTGACCTGTCACCAATACGCTGATGACACTCAGCTCATTCTGAGGATGGGGGCAGGCCGGAGTCCGTCCCCGATAATTCCCAACATTGCCTCGAAGCCGTTACTGGATGGCTGCGAGCCAGTAGGTTGGGGGTGAATCCGGCGAAGACGGAGATCTTGTGGCTGGGCTGCCCGGGCGGGGTGGGCACCCGGCTTCCGACCCTGGACGGTGCGGCGCTGCACCCAGCGCCGTCAGTGAAAAGCCTAGGCGTCCATCTGGACTCCAGCTGACCATGGAGGCCCAGGTCTCCATGGTCAGCAAGGCGGCGTTTTTCCATCTCCGCCAGGCGAGGAGGCTGGCTCCCTATCTATCCCGGAGCGGCCTAGCCACGGTGATCCAAGCCACGGTCATCTCGAGGCTAGACTACTGCAACGCGCTCTACGTTGGCCTGCCTATGTCGTCGATCCGGAAGCTCAAGCTGGTGCAGAACACCGCCGCCCGGCTCCTGTCTGGGGCCCCAGCAGGATGCCGAATAACTCCAGTCTTGCGGGATCTGCACTGGCTGCCTATTGAGCACCGGGTCGCCTTCAAAGTGCTGGTTCTTACCTTTAAGGCCATTCACGGCCTGGGGCCAGCGTATCTGAGGGACCGTCTCGCCTCATACTGCCCACCGAGATCACTCCGGTCTGAAGAGGCCAATTTGTTGGTTGTACCATCTGCTAAGCTGGCTCGCTTAACATCTACCCGCCGGAGGGCGTTCTCTGTGATAGCTCCTACGCTATGGAACGCCCTCCCGGTCGAGGCCAGAGCCCTGAGGGACCTACTCCCCTTCAGACGGGCCTGCAAAACCTACTTGTTTAGGCAGGCCTTTGGGGAGTAGGCCCCTGCACCTACAATAGACCGACTTTTCGGCCACCGCTTACTGTTACTGTTTTAACTTTTACCGCTTTTTACTGTTTTGATTGTATTGCATGTTTTAAGTAATGTATGCTTCCTGTGTTTTTATGCTGAACCTCTGGCACTATGTCATTGGCCTGTGAGCCGCCGCGAGCCCCTGGGAGTCGGCGGTGCAGAAATCCAAATAAATAAATAAATAAAATAAACTATTCGATGCCACACAATACATAGTAAACAACAGTTAAAATTAAAATACATTAAAATACACCTAGAATTCAATACATTAAAATACAGTTAATATTAAAAACATCATGTACATTCATCACCATTAAAACAATGTTCCATCCAAAGTCTTAGATCTTAACCACCAATTTGCCAACTGACCAGTCTAGAGTGCCGTGTCGTGCCAGGGTGCAAACGCTTGGTCCCAAAGCCAGGATTTCACTCTTTTTCTGAATGTTAGGAGGGATGAAGCTGATCGAATATCAATAGGGAGTGCGTTCCACAGACGGGGCCACCACGAGAAGGCCCTCCTCTCGTCCCCGCCAACCGCATTTGAGAAGTTGGCGGGAGCGAGAGCAGGGCCCCCCCCGGATGATCTTAAATTACGAGGTGGGACATAGAGGCCGATGCGTTCGGACAAGTAAGCTGGGCCAGAACCGTATAGAGCTTTAAAGGTCAAGACCAGCACTTTGAATTGAGCTCGGAATTGGACAGGTAGCCAATAGAGCTGACACAATAGGGGTGGTATGCTCCCTGTATGTAGCTCCGGTTAGTAATCTGGCTGCCACCCGTTGGACTAGTTGTAGCTTCCAAACTGTCTTCAAAGTTCTACATCTACATGCGACCACTCGCCCAATTGGTGGGGAGTTTTGGGCTGGAGTGCCATCAGTACGCTGACGACACCCAGCTCATTCTGAGGATGGACCCCGGGGTGGAATCTGTACCCGATAATTTCCATCTCTGCCTAGAAGTCGTAACTGGATGGCTGCGAGCCAGTAAGTTGAAGGTGAACCCGCGAAGACGGAGATCTTGTGGCTGGGCCGCCCGGGGGGGTAGAGACCCAGTTGCCGACGTTTGATGGTGTGGCACGCCCCACAGCCCCTAGTTAGGAGCCTTGGGGTCCAGCTGGACACCCAACTGTCGATGGAAGCGCAGATTGCCTGCGCTTGCAAGACAGCGTTCTACCATCTGCGGCAGGCGAAACGTCTGGCTCCTTACCTCTGCCGCTGCGACCTGGCCACGGTGATCCAAGCCACGGTCATCTCGAGGCTCGATTACTGTAATGCGCTGTACATTGGCCTACCCTTGTCGGCGATCTGGAAACTTGCTGGTGCAGAACGCAGCAGCGCCTGCTGTCGGGAGCCCCAAGATCTGCGCATGTGACCCCACTCCTGCGTGCACTGCACTGGCTTCCCATCGAATTCCGGTCTCCTTCAAGGTGTTAGTTTTAACTTTCAAGGCCTTACATGGTTTGGGGCCAGTGTACCTGAGGGAGCTTCTTACCCCATACAAACCCAGAAGATCACTGCGCTCAGAGGGGCTTAATCTACTAGAGGTCCCTAGTATTAAGATCTGTAGGCTGTCGAGCCCCCGGCAGAGAGCATTTGCAGTGGCCGCTCCGACCCTCTGGAATTCTCTGCCGGAGGAGATACGAGCACTACGGGGCTTGTTGGCCTTCCGCAAGTCTGTGAAGACTTGGTTATATAGGCAGGCATTTGGTCCCAACTGATGCCTCCTATAGTTTGCCAGCTGTCAACATACCGTCCTGCCATGTACTGCTTCTGCATATTGTTGCTTGCCGGGATCATCTGTGGGGAGGGGGGCTTTTGGGTATGCGTCTTTTATCTGTTTACTGATGTTTTTATTGATTTTATGCTGTAAACCGCTCTGGGCTCCAGAGAGAGGGCGCAGCTGGCGCACGAGTCTTAACTGTGCAAAAGCTCTCCTGGCCACCGCCGAGACCTGGGGTTCCAGGCTCAGCGATGAGTCCAGGGTCACTCCCAAGCTGCGAACAATGAGTAGCATATAGCATATTACCATCACAATGGGGAAAAAAACATTTCATATAGTCAATGAAAAGCAGAGTCATACATTAGAGTAAACATTTTAACAGTCAAATCATGGACTACAGAGGCGCTGAAAGGATCCGTCTCTATCAATTCATACCTAGTTAGGAAGCTGGCGGAAACCTTGACGAAGAGGAAGGATAAAGGGGGCAATAGGCCCCAATTGAAGCCCTTAATAGGGTTGTAAGAGTCGATTGTTCTTCCGGGGTATAGCTCCTGGCGCCAAGCGCGTGGCCAGTCGATGGCGCAGGCAACGTCAGCTGACGTGCCGCTAAGGGTGTCGGTAGTAGTAGTTCTCAGTGGTAAACAGGAAGCTAAGACGCCCGGGCTCAGCTGAATGCGAGCGGCGCAAGGGGGGGGGGGAACTCAAGCCCCACACGGCAAGTGTCTCAAAGGACAAGTCGCACGGGGAAAAGCCTGACGGCGGAGAGCTCACAATCATAGGACTTCCTCAGAGGCAGCGGAATAAAGTTGTGACGTCCTCACATGTACATTATCATATGGAGTCTTCCAATAGTAGAGAGGACGGACCATCCCATCCGGTGGAGAGGCTCGGGCAAACGGAGCCAATTTCAGGGCTTGCCTTCTCCCAAACCGCTGTTTGGGAGAAGGCAAGGCCCCAGAGGCGCCTTCTCCGTTTGCCCGAGCCTCCCTCCGCGTGCGAGACCGGCTCAGGCAAACAGAGCAGGCGCCCCTGGGGCCTTGCCTTCTCCCAAACAGCGATTTGGGAGAAGGCAAGGCCCCAGAGGTGCCTGCCCGTTTGCCCCTCGCCTCCCTCCTCTTTGCTGCGGTTCCCTCCGGCTCCCTGTCAATTTCCCCAAACTCCATCTGTGTTCACTTTTGGGCATATTGAGTATTCATGCCAAGTTTGGTCCTGATCCAACATTGTTTGAGTCCAGAGTGCTTTCTGGATGTAGGTGAACTACAACTCCAAAACTCAAGGTCAGTTAACTCTATGTATGACTGTGTTAGAATGTCATTTTGTTTCATTTTGGTTGGTGGTATGCCCCGGGATTTTTTAAATGTCAAAAGTGTGCCTTGGCTCAAAAAAGGTTGAGAAACACTGGTCGATGTCAGTGTTTCCCAGCCTTTTTTGAGCCGTGGCACACTTTTTGCATTTGCAAAATCCTGGGGCACACCACCAACCAAAATGACACAAAATGACACTCTAACACAGTCATACAGATAGTTAATATGCTTTAAATGTATTTATACACTCAATGTGAAACCTGGGCCTGTTTCGGTGAACACAACATAGATATCCTGGCAGGAACGGCAGAAAGGCACAAACTTCCCACACAGAACTCCCATCACCAAGAGAAAATGCTATAAGAGTTTGGTGGACATTGACCTTGAGTTTGGGAGTTGTAGTTCACCTATATCCAGAGAGCACTGTGGACTCAAACAATGTTGGATCAGGATCAAACTTGGCGTGAATACTCAATATGCCCAAATGTGAACACAGATGGAGTATGGGGAAAATAGACCATTTGGGAGGAAGGCTGGCGAGGGAATCCCTCACAGACTCCCACCTGCCTTTCCTTCCTCCGAGGGCCCTCCTGCCAGGCCCCAACTCTTTACCCTCGCGAAGGAAGGCCCCCTCTCCCCTTTGGGGCCCTTCCTCCCCGAGGGGCTTTGGGGCGGCCGGGCCGAGGGGAAGGGCGCCCCGGGGCCTCACCTGGGACGCAGCAGGGCCGGGCCGGGGCGCCTCCGGAAGCAGCTGGTTCCTTCGCTTCCTTCACCGCTGCAGGAGGAAGGTGAATGCATCTGCCACCCCTGGGACCTAAGTGCGCATGTGCCCAGACAAGCGCACTTCCGCTTCCCACCCTCCCTCGATTGGAGGCTGGCTGGCTGGGGAAACAGCCCCGGCCCCTTCTTCGCCGCCGCCCAGCCCTTCCTCCTCCTCCCCCAAGCAGCAGCGGCAGCAGGAGTTTGGCAGGAGGGGGAAGAAAGGGGGGAAGAGAGGTTTTTCCGCGGCACACCAGGCGATGGCTCACGGCACAGCGGATGGGAAACACTGGTCTAAGGCCTCGTCTTGCATGTGAAAGAGGAAGCATTAGTTTCCTCACAAAAAACAACATTTCTGGAGTAGAACAACTCCTTCCTTTTTACACAAGAACCGCACCATTAAATATAGATTACTGCGATGCTCTCTACGTGGGGCTGCCTTTGAAGACTGTTCGGAAGCTGCAACTAGTCCAACGGACAGCAGCCAGGTTGATAACAGGAGCACCATTCAGAGAGTGTACAACTCCCCTGTTGTGCCAGCTCCACTGGCTGCCAGTTTGGTACCGGGCACAATTCATAGTGCTGGCTTTAGCCTTTAAAGCCCTAAGCGGTTCGGGTCCAACTTACCTGTCCGAACGCATCTCTCCCTATGAACCTCTGAGATGTTTAAGATCATCCGGAGAGGCCCTGCTCTCGGTCCCGCCTTCTTCGCAGGCGCGACTGGCGGGGACGAGAGACAGGGCCTGGTCAGTGGTGGCTCCTCGGCTTTGGAACGCCCTCCCTAGTGACGTCAGATCGGCCCCCTTCCTCCTGACGTTTCGCAAGGAAGTCAAGACCTGGCTATTTGAGCAGGCATTGGTTGATGAAATATAAGGCTTAATTGGATACAAGGAATGACGACGATGTGATGGAAACTGATTTCAACATGACGCTGAGGCTGCAATTGTATTTATTTATTTATTTATTATTCCGTTTTATTTATTTATTTATTTCTTCGACTTGTTAGTCGCCCTTTCCCGTAGGCTCAGGGCGACTCACATTGTGAGTCGTGAACAAGTAAAATCAGGGTAAAACAAGACACACTAAAATTGCCACAACCAATATATTCCGCTCCTCCCTGCAGGCTCGGGGCGGATTACAGCAACAGTAAAACACATCGTAAAACATACAGTAAAAATTTGCTAAAAACACAGTACATAACTCAAGTGCCAGCAGATTACAGTTCTTTAACTCAGGCGTCAACATGCCATCTGCATTCGGGGTAAGCCAAACGCCTGCCTGAAAAGGGCAGTCTTACAGGCCCTTCGAAAAGGGGCAAGTTCTTGGATCGCCCGGACGTCGCTAGGAAGTGAGTTCCAGATCGCGGGAGCCGCAGCAGAGAAGGCCCGTTGTCTCATACTGGACAAATGGCAGGAGCGGGATGATGGAATAACCAACAAATTCTGCTCTTCCGAGCGTAGTGATCTCGGGGGAACATACGGGGAAAGGCGGTCCCTTAGGTACACAGGCCCTAGACCGTGCAAGGCCTTAAAGGTTAAAACCAGCACCTTGAAGGCAATTGGGTACTCGATGGGAAGCCAGTGCAGTTGCTGTAGGATGGGGGTGATGTGCTCCCTCACTGGTGCTCCCACCAGCAAGCGAGCAGCGGCATTCTGCACCAGCTTGAGTTTCCGGATTGTCGACAAGGGAAGGCCCACGTAGAGGGCGTTACAGTAGTCCAGCCTCGAGATGACCATCGCTTGGATCACTGTGGCCAGGTCGTCCCTGGACAGGTAGGGTGCCAGTCGCCTGGCCTGTCGTAGATGGAAGAACGACGTTTTGCTAGCCATAGAGACCTGGGTCTCCATGGACAGCAAAGGGTCCAATTGGACACCCAAGCTCTTAACGAGGGATGACAGGCTAAGTTGCTGGCCATCCAGGGTAGGCAACCGGCACTCATCCAGTCCAGGGCGACCGGGCCACAAGATCTCCGTCTTCGACGGGTTCACCTTCAGCCGGCTAGCACACAGCCAACCAGTCACGGCTTCAAGGCATTGATGGAAAGAATCGGGTACGGAGTCCGGCCTGCTGTCCATTCTCAGCAGAAGCTGGGTGTCATCTGCGTACTGGTAACACTCCAGACCAAAGCCGCGAACCAGCTGGGCCAGGGGGCGCATGTAAATGTTGAATAATAAGGGTGAGAGGATGGCCCCCTGGGGGACCCCACAACTTAATGGGAGCCTCCCGGAGACCTCCTCCCCCCACTTAAGGGCAATCCCCCTAACCCCAGTCACGGCTAAACGTTGGGCCAACAATGCATGGTCTACGGCAGGGGTGCTCACACTTTTTCAGCCTGGGAGCTACTGATTAAAAAACCAAGTCCCAAAGATCACCTACCCAGAACTGTAAAACGTATAACTATTTTCTTATTTATTTATTTATATTTATTATTCATTTCTATGTACCGCTCCTTCCAGCAGGCTCGGGGCAGTTTACATAAAATGAAGTTATAAAACATCAACATTTCAATTTATTAACAACAATATAAAACAGAGCATAAAAATACATCCAACCACCCCATTTCTCCCACACTGCCATATTACCACACATATTATCAGCCAGAAAGTAAGAAGAGAGGCTTTTGAACTGCAAGGCCATTTAATACTCAGCAAGGTAAACAAAGGGGCATGCATAAATACATCCAACCACCCCATTTCTCCCACACTGCCATATTACCACACATATTATCAGCCAGAAAGTAAGAAGAGAGGCTTTTGAACTGCAAGGCCATTTAATACTCAGCAAGGTAAACAAAGGGCATGCATAAATACATCCAACCACCCCATTTCTCCCACACTGCCATATTACCACACATATTATCAGCCAGAAAGTAAGAAGAGAGGCTTTTGAACTGCAAGGCCATTTAATACTCAGCAAGGTAAACAAAGGGGCATGCATAAATACATCCAACCACCCCATTTCTCCCACACTGCCATATTACCACACATATTATCAGCCAGAAAGTAAGAAGAGAGGCTTTTGAACTGCAAGGCCATTTAATACTCAGCAAGGTAAACAAAGAGGCATGCAAAAATACATCCAACCACCCCATTTCTCCCACATTTCCATATTCCCCAACATATATTTCTCAAGGAACAAAGCAAGCAGAGAGGCTTTGAGCTAAAAGGCCATTTTAAACATTAAAAATAAACAAAGAGACATGCCACAGAACAATCAAGCACCCACCCCAAAGTAAAAAGACCGACCTTTGAGATGCGGTAAGGAAATGACCCCAAAGCGTCCTTCTTCTCCTCCTCCGTTGTTGCTCCTATTTCCATGCTGCCAGCATGCGTGCCGCCTCCAATAGCTCACAAGAAGTCAGAGAGGCAGAATGGGCGCTTCTGCGCATGCGCGCGGTGCAAGCCATGCATCGCGTCATCCAGGCCCGCCCCCTTTGGTCTCCTACGACTGAGTGGCTGGAGAAGAACGGAGGGCGGAGGAGGAATCCAAAAGAGGGGTCCCATTCTGCCTATTGGACTCTGGAGCTATTGGGCGGCGCGAGCAGGGAGCGGGGAGGAGCAACGACGGAGGACTTCTTTGCAGCGTGCAGGGGCGCGTGAAGAGGACCAACAGCAAAAAACCTCGTCAGGGGCCTCAAGATCACCAGGATGAGGCCCGAAGATCACCCTGGTGATCCCGATCACCATTCTGAGCACCCCTGGTCTACGGTGTCAAACGCTGCTGTCAGATCTAACAAGACAAGCAGGGCTGATCCACCCTGGTCCAGCTGGCGGCGAAGTTGGTCTGTAATGGCGACGAGCACGGTCTCCGTCCCATGCCCATGTTTTTAATTGTTATTATATTTGGGGGGGGGGTGTTGACTTGTTGCTGTGTTGTATTGAGGGCAGAGACTGCCTGTGTAAACGGTCCTGAGTCGCCTTCGGGCTGAGGGGGGCGGTATAGAAACGAGACAAATAAATAAATAATAAATAAATAAATAGGAATAACACATCCAAACCAGGAACAGAATATTCCCCCCCCCCCCAAATTGTGTTGTTTCAGTAAGGTTCAGGCCATGGACCGCCCTGTTTTCCACCCCCCTTGGCCAAATAATTGGACCTGACCCCAGTTAGGGGATGTTTGGGTGCCGCTGTGTTGCCTTGAGGGCCAGCACAGCCGCGTTTGTGGTCCAGGAACCGGTCGCAAGCACTGCAGACTGGGATGTAGTGGAGAAGGACACATCTCCGGTGGTTTGCTTTGGCCGTTGAGTCCCAGTCAGAACGACAAGGGAAGCACGCTGGTGTGGTGTCCTGCTTCTTGGGGCCTCTTCCGGGGGCTTCGCTTAGGTGCTGAGGTGACGGTTCCTTTTCCCCCTGGCAGAGCAGCGGATAAAGAGTCGTCGCCTCCCCCCGAAGAAGCCCTCCAGCTCCTCAGCAGAGCCACCCAAGTCTTCAGGGAAGAATACATCCTGAAGCAGGACTTGGCCCGGGAAGAGATCCAGCGAAGGTAAGGGCTTCTAAAGGGCTGCTTTGGCTTCCGCAGGCCGCGTCGGACACCCCAAAAGGCTTGGGATCGATAGTGTTCGGGCGCGGCGAGTCCTTTCCCTCCCGATTAGATAGAATTGTAGAGTTGGAAGACACCCTATGGGCCAGGGCTGTCCAACTGCCGGCCCTGCAGGTGTTTTGGACTTCAACTCCCAGAAATCCTAGCCAGTTTACCAGCTGTTAGGATTTCTGGGATTTGAAGTCCAAAACACCTGCAGTTGGACAGCCCTGCTATGGGCCATCTAGTCCAACCCCCTGCCAGGCAGGAAAAGCACAATCAAAGCACTCACAACAGATGGCGATTCGGCCTCTGTTTCAGAGCCTCTAAGGAAGGTTCCTCCTCCACACACTGCAGCAGAGAGTTCCTCTGCTGAACAGATCTTCTCAGTCAGGAAGTTAATAATAGATGAATAATAAAATATAACAATAATGTAAAATTTAGTCACTCTTCTCTGGAACGTGTCTAAAATGATCCAGGGTCTGGAGAACAAGCCCTATGAGGAGTGGCTGAAAGAACTGGGCATGTTGAGCCTGCAGAAGAGAAGGCTGAGACATGATGAGGGCCAGGTATAAATATGTGAGGGGAAGTCCTAGGGAGGAGGGAGGGAGCAGGCTTCCTTTCTGCTGCCCTGGAGACTGGGACGCAATGGAGCCGCGGACCCCTGCCCATCGCACCTAATCAAGTCCAGCATTGACATCATATTGGGCGCTCTGAGGGACCTGGTGAACCTCTCCCTGGATACAGGCGTTTTCCCTGACTCCCTGAAAGAGGCCAGAGTCAGCCCCCTCCTGAAAAAGACGAGCCTTGACCCTGACGACCCAGCAAACTACCGCCCTGTTGCCAATCTACCCTTCCTGGGTAAACTCCTGGAGCGGGCGGCGGAAAGCCAACTGCGTGACTTCCTAAATCGATCCGGGGGCCTGGATCCGTTCCAGTCAGGTTTCCGCGTGGGTCATGGAGTGGAATCCGTCCTGGTGGCGATTACAGATGACATCCGCCGCCAGCTGGACGGGGGGGGGGGGCTCGGCAGTCCTGGTCCTCCTGGATCTAACAGCCGCCGTTGACACGGTTGATCATGACTTACTGCTCCACCGCCTGGCTGCCTCCGGGATCCAGGACAAGGCTCTGATCTGGTTGGGATCGTTTCCACGGGCCGCTCGCAGCGGGTCGAGTGGCAGGGCCAGGTCTCTAGGAAATGCGGGTTGGAGTGTGGAGTTCCCAGGGTGCCATCTTGTCTCCCACCCTCTTCAACATCTATGCCCAGCCCCTGGCCAGTATTGCTAGGAGCCATGGTTTCTGCTGCTACCAATACGCCGACGACACACAGCTGCTGCTGAAGCTCGACCCAGGGACGTCGTCGGTGCCGGACAGTTTCAGTCAAGGGCTGAGAGCGGTGACAAGCTGGCTCAGAGCTTACAGACTCAAAATCAACCCGGCTAAAACGGAGATTCTCTGGCCTGGCCGACCCGATCCTTATCCGCCACTACCACTCTTTGAAGGCGAGCCCCTATCCCCGACTCCGGCGGTGAAGAGCTTGGGAGTGATTCTGGACGAGAGACTGTCGATGGAAGCCCAGATCCAGGCCGCAGCTAAGGGCGCCTTTTTCCATCTTCGCAGGGCCCGACGGTTGGCCCCCTATTTACCATCAGAGGCATTGAGAACTGTGATACATGCCACCGTCGTCTCGCGCCTTGATTATTGCAATGCCCTATATGCGGGCCTACCTCTGTCTACAACTCGGAGGCTGAGGCTCATTCAGAACGCAGCGGCCAGACTCATCTCTGGGGCATCTGTCAGAAACCATATCTCTCCAATTTTAAAAGATCTTCATTGGCTGCCCACAGAGTTCAGAGTGATTTACAAACTTATGGCGCTCACCTTTAAAGCACGGCATAATATTGGGCCAGCCTATCTGGGCGATCGGCTGACAGTCCAACGCACCGAGAGGCCAGCGCGTGCCATAAATGGTGATCGTATAGCCATCCCTGGGGTGAGAGGCTCGGCTGATGGAGACCCGACGGAGAGCCTTCTCCGTGGTGGCTCCCATGATCTGGAACACCCTCCCGCCTGCCCTCAGGGCCACATCGGCCCAAATCAGATTCCTATCGGACCTGAAAACCTGGCTCTTCTGCCAGGCATTTGGGGTTTGATCGGACGCCTGGAGACTGAGCCTTTCTGGCGCTTTGTACCTCTGTTTTAAACTGTTGTATTTTTGGGTTTTTAAATGATGTAAGTCGCCCGGAGCACCAGTGGTGGAGGGCGACTCACAAATAATAAAGTTATTATTATTATTATTATAATATTTCAAACTACAAGAAAGGAGATTCCACCTGAAGATGAGGAAGAACTTCCTGACTGTGAGAGCCGTTCAGCAGTGGAACTCTCTGCCTCGGAGGGAGTGTGGTGAAGGCTCCTTTGGAGGCTTTTAAGCAGAGGATGGGTGGCCATCTGCCAGGGGTGCTTTGAACGCGATTTTCTGCTTGGCAGAACTGGGTAGGACTGGACGGTGGCCCACCAGGTCTCTCCCAACTCTGTGATTCTTTGATTCTATGATAATCTGTATACCTTAATAAAGCTGAATGTTTGCATGTGTCCGGAGGGCGGAAGGACATGTGGCAGCTTTCAGATTGGCTCCCACTGTGGGGTTATTTGCATAAACAACTCCCATTGGCCAGCCAACGCGAACATTCCAAGACTCAAAAGTGCCAGAGGGAGGTCAGGAAAAGGCCTGAGCCAGCCAGGCATGGTGGGAGTTTAGGTCCAATACATTTTGCAGCCCCCAACAATAAGGCAACAAAACCAAACTTGGCACACAGAACCCCCAAGACCCACTTTACGCCTTGGTGCAGTTTGAGGGAGGCTGGGCCACGGATAGGCCAGCATCCCAACATCCCAAATCTCAAAGGTGCCAGACAGAGTTCTTTACACAAAGGCTTCCTTCAGCTGATTTTACAAACTAGGCCTCAGCCTGAATTGACAGTAAGGCTCCCTCAACTTGATTCTCCTGACTAGGCCTCAGCCGACCTGAACCAAACTTGGCACACATAACCCCCATGATGCCCTTTACGTCCTGGTGCAGTTTGGGAAAGATGGACCACGGATTATGGGATTTGTAGTACTTCCAAGCGCTTTGCTTCCCAAAGACCATTGTGGCAATTTTGGGTAGGTTGGACCACAGATGATGGGACTTCCAGTACCTTCAGTAATTTCATGATACCACTGTAACTCCCAATACTGATGGATCAAGACCAAACTTGGCACACAGGGAACCCCCAATGACCCACTCTACTTCCTGCTGCACTTCTCAACTGACCCGGGCACCGCCGGGTCACCAAGCTAGTATAAAATATAAGAGAAGCGATCCTACCAGAAAATACATCTTGGGACAGATAGAGAACAAGATGCCTAGAGTTGTGTGGGTGGCCATCTTTTGGGACATGGTTAGCGCACTTGGATGATTAGACAGGCCTTGCAGTCTCTCCCTACTGTTTTATGTCCATGAAGTCTGATTGTTATGGCCTCTCTCCCCCTTGTTCCTCAGAGTGAAGCTGCTGCGTGAGCAGAAGAAGGCGCAGCAGGAAGACCTTGGCTACTGCCGGGAAGAGAGGTGAGGCCGGCCCATTTCCGAGCATTTTTGGCAGGTTCACTTTGTCTCGGTCATGACCTTATTTCCTGGTTTTGTGTGAAGCCAGGAAATTAGGCCATGCCTTAGACCTGTCCTGTGTATAGTTGAAATCTGGGAGAAGATTGCCATGGGAATGGGAGCAATGCAGGGGAGGGCCAGGGTGAGGCGCGAGGGAAACGAACTCTCAGTTGGGATTTTGTTGCATTCTCTAATGCAGTGTTTCCCAACCTTTTTTGAGCCGCGGCACACTTTTAACATTAAAAAAATCCGGGGGCACACCACCAACCAAAATGGCACAAAATGACACCCTAACACAGTCAAGAACGGCTGGGGGTTGGTGGCCTGCTGGGAGCAGCTGCTGGGAGTGCCGAAGCCGGGGGAGGGGGAGGAGCCAGGCTGCGCCATGCCCTACCCCCCGGCTTCACCTCTCCCAGCAGCTGCTCCAGTCTTGAGGGGGCAGTGCCAAGCCAGCGGTGCCAGAGCCAGCACAATGCTGACTTCGCACTGTCCCCTCAAGGCTGGAGCAGCTGCTGGGAGTGCCGAAGCCGGGGAGGGGCAGAGCCATGCCCCGCCCCTCCCCAGCTTCAGCTCTCCCTACAGAGGAGGAGCATGAGTGGTGGACGGGCTTCAGTGGGCGGCTCCTCCTCCACGCGGCTTCAGCGAGCGAGGGGCGAGAGTCATGGTGGGAGTCATGGCGGATTGGAGGCTGGCTGGGGAAACGGCCGAAGGAGGCGACACCCCGGTGCCTTCTTCTTTTTCTTCGCCACTGCCCGGCCCTTCCTCCTCCTCCCCCAAGCAGCAGGAGTTCAGCAGGAGGGGGGAGGAAGGGGGTCCGTCACGGCACAGTAGTGTGCCACGGCACACTGGTTGAGAAAGACTGCCCTAAGGCACGCCTTCCCACTTGGTGAGGTAATTCTTCTCCAGAAAGCTACAGATCCAGACTCTATTACACATGCACACGCATACATACATATACATATATACATACATACACATACATACACACATATACCAGTCTAACTCAACCAGCTCTGCCCCCGGCTTCGCACTCCCAGCAGCTGCCCAGCCTTGAGGACAGTGCCAAGCCAGCATTGTGCTGGCTCTGGCACCGCTGGCTTGGCACTGCCCCCTCAGGCTGGAGCAGCTGCTGGGAGAGGTGAAGCCAGGGGGGGGGGGCATGGCGCGCCTGGCTCCTCCCCCCGGCTCGCACTCCCAGCAGCTGCTCCCAGCAGGCCACCAACCCCCAGCCGTTCTTTACTGTGTTAGGGTGTCATTTTGTGTCATTTTGGTTGGTGGGGTGCCCCCGGATTTTTTTAATGTTAAAAGTGTGCCGCGGCTCAAAAAAGGTTGGGAAACACTGACATATACACATACACACACATATATACATATAGACACATTCACACACATATATACATACACACATATACCTATATACACATACATACACACATATACACACATATATACATACACATATATACACATGCACACACATATATACCTACACACATATACACATTAATTTATTTATTTATTATTTGTTTTATACTCAGCCCCTCCCTGCAGGCTCGGGGCGGGTTACTACACATCAAACGGGCAGCGTGGAACAACATGCAGCCCTACAATAAAACAATTAAAACATTAAAAATTACATGTCACAGCGTAGTAAAGAGGAAGCACAGAAGGTGGCTTGGGTCTGAAGTTATGCTATCATCGGCCGGTTGGGACCCAGCCAAGGCTGATCTAAATAAAAGCAGTTTTACAAGCCCTCCGAAAGGGAATCAGCTCTGAGATGGCTCGAATCTCCCCTGGAAGGGAATTCCAGAGCCCTGAGCTACCACCGAAAAGGCCCGTTGCCTAGTTGAGGACAGATGGCAGGAGCGGATTGATGGAATCAAAAGCAGATTTTGTTCTTCTGAGCGGAGTGGTCTCGGGGGAATATATGGGGCAAGGCGGTCCCTCAGGTACGCAGGCCCTAGGCCGTGCAAGGCCTTAAAACGCAGCGGCCAGACTCATCTCTGGGGCATCTGTCAGAAACCATATCTCTCCAATTTTAAAAGATCTTCATTGGCTGCCCACAGAGTTCAGAGTGATTTACAAACTTATGGCGCTCACCTATAAAGCACGGCATAATATCGGGCCAGCCTATCTGGGCGATCGGCTGACAGTCCAACGCACCGAGAGGCCAGCGCGTGCCATAAATGGTGATCGTATAGCCATCCCTGGGGTGAGAGAGGCTCGGCTGATGGAGACCCGACGGAGAGCCTTCTCCGTGGTGGCTCCCATGATCTGGAACACCCTCCCGCCTGCCCTCAGGGCCACATCGGCCCAAATCAGATTCCTATCGGACCTGAAAACCTGGCTCTTCTCTGCCAGGCATTTGGGGTTTGATCGGACGCCTGGAGACTGAGCCTTTCTGGCGTGTGTACCTATGTTTTAAACTGTTGTATAAATGATGTAAGTCGCCCGGAGCACCAGAGGTGGAGGGCGACTCACAAATAATAAAGTTATTATTATTATTATTATTATTATTATTATTATTATTATTATTATAATGGTCAACACCAACACCTTGAAGGCGATTCGGCACTCAATGGGGAGCCAGTGCAGTTGCTGGAGAATGGGAGTAATGTGCTCCCTCACTGGCGTTCTGCACTAGCTTGAGTTTCCGGAGCGTCGCCAAGGGAAGGCCAACGTAGAGGGCGTTACAGTAGTCCAGCCTCGAGATGACCGTCGCTTGGATCACCGTGGCCAGGTCGTCCCTGGACAAGTAGGGGGCCAGTCGCCAGCCTGTCGAGGTGAAAGCGCCACCCTGCTGACCGAGGAGACCTGAGTCTCCATGGTCAGCAGGGGGTCGAGCTGAACACCTAGGCTCTTAACAAGGGGTGACGGGCTTAAAGGCTCGCCGTCCAGGGTAGGCAACCGGCACTCATCCAGCCCAGGCCGACCGGGCCACAAGATCTCTGTCCTCGACGGGTTCACCTTCAGCCGGCTGGCACGCAGCCAACCAGTCACGGCCTCCAGGCATTGATGGAAACAATCGGGTACGGAGTCCGGCCTGCCGTCCATTCTCAGCAAAAGCTGGGTGTCATCTGCATACTGATAACACTCCAGACCAAGGTCGCGAACCAGCTGGGCCAGGGGGCGCATATACACGTTGAATAATAAGGGGGAAAGGATGGCCCCCTGGGGGACCCCACAATTAAGTGGTAGTCTCCCAGAGACCTCCCCGCCCCCCTCCACACGCTGTCCCCGGCCCCGGAGGAAGGAGGCCACCCATTTAAGGGCAGTCCCCCTAACCCCAGAACCGGCTAAACGGTGGGTTAACAAGGTATGATCTACAGTGTCAAACGCTGCTGTCAGATCTAACAAGACAAGCAGGGCTGACCCACCCTGGTCAAGCTGGCGCGCGGTTGGTCTGTAATGGCGACAAGCACGGTCTCCGGGCCGTGCCCACTACGGACGCCGGACTGGAAGGGATCCAATCCAGCTGGGTCTTCTAAGAACTGCTGCAGCTGATCCGCTGCTGCCCTCTCTATCACCTTGCCTAGAAAAGGCAAGTTGGAAACTGGCCTGTAATTGGAGGGAGCCGAAAGGTCTAAGTTCGGCTTCTTCAGCAGCGGTCTTACCATGGCCTCTTTTAACCCCCCTGGGAAGACTCCTTGCTCAAGGGAGCTATTTATGATCGAGCCCAGGGGGCCTCGTAGCCCCTCCTGGCAGGATCTAACAAGCCAGGAGGGGCACGGGTTGAGGGAGCAAGTAGTTGGCCTAGCTGCAGCGAGTAACTTATCGACAGCTGCTGCGTCCAGCAGATGGAAACGGGTGAAGGTGGGCCCGCCGAGTGGCGGCGGAGTCTCGAGTTCATCAACTGTATCAAGAGTGGCAGGGATCTCCCGGCGGAGAGACGAAATCTTGTCAGCAAAATAGTTCTGAAAAGCCTCAGCTGTTGGAGCCAATCCCTATCGTTTGGGACAGTCGGAATTGTTGTCAGTGATCGAATTATCTTAAATAATTGAGCTGGGCGCGTACTTGCTGACTCTATCAAGGAAGAATAGTACACTTTTTTCGCTTCCTTGATAGCTTGCTCATAAACCTCTTTAAATTGTTTATAAGCTGATTTCGATGCTCCGTCACGGAGACTCCGCCACACGTCCTCTAGCTGTCTCTTCCTCCGAATCATCTCACGCAGCTCTTCGGTGTACCAAGGCGAGCGACATTCGGGGGATGAGGGCGCCTGGGGGCGATCTCGTCCAGGGCCGTGGAAAGACTGGTGTTCCAGCATGCCACCTGCCCATCGACTGAGTCGCTGGGGGGGTTCCCAGTCCCTTAGAGCATTCAGGAACCTAGTGGGTTCCATAAGTCTCCTGTAACAGAGGCTGGGGTCACGCCAATTCCGGCGAGGAGAAGATCAAATCCAGAGTGTGTCCGCTCGGTGCGTGGGGCCGGTCTTGCAGAGTGAGAGTCCTAGCGCCTCCATGGTAGACACCAGGTCCACGCTGTCGCTGACGAGGTGGTGTCGGCGTGGACGTTGAAGTCCCCAGGACAATAAGCTTGGGGAACCTCAACGCCCACTCCGCAACCACCTCCAGCAGCTTAGGTAGACTCCCGCTGGTGCGTTGGGTGCACGGTACACCAGCAGAAAGGCCACACTCTCACTAAGGTCCAACACCAGGCCAGCACACTCTATTCCCTGGATATCTCCGTCGGAATCGTCCTGGAATTAAAATTGTCTCGGCTTAGAATGGCCACCCCTCCCCCCCCCGCCTCTCTGTCCTCATCCGATAACTAGCAATAAACCCAGGAGATGTCAGCTCGTGCATGATGACCCCGTCACCCTCTTGGAGCCATGTTTCAGTGAAACAGGCTAAGTCGGCCCTCCTTTCAAGGAGAAGGTCCCTGATGACTCCGGACTTATTGCGCACGGACCTGGTGTTGGCTAGTATCAGAGTTGGAGGAGAGGTAAGTGGGAGCTCCCCAACTGCGTTCCTTGGGATAGCACGTAGGTCAGAGGGAGGATGAGCCTTTCTTCGGCTCCTCCGCCCTCTCTCATAAGGCCTACGGCTACCGTCCATATTGCCCCTTCCCGAGATGCACACACATATACACGCACATATACATATATACATATATATACATACACACACCCATATACATGCACACACATATATACACATGCACACACATACATACATATACATATAAACACATGCACACACATATATATACACATATATACACATGCACACACATATATATCTGCACACATATACACATGCACACACATATACACGCACATATACATATATACACATGCACACACCCACCAAGACCATAAGTAACATCAATTCCAACCCTTACATACTCAGACTTTCTCACATCTCCTAAATAGGGCACAGCAACGCCTGCCGGGTACAGCTAGTATCATACAAAAGCTGACTGGCACAACCTGGGGATCACAACCAGACACAGTGAAGACATATGTCCTTGCGCTCTGCTATTCTGCTGAATATGGATCACATCTCACCACGCTAAAACAGTGGATGTGGCTCTTAATGAGACATGCCGCATTATGACTGCTTGGGTATCAGCCAGCACGCCAACTACTTAAATCAAGAAATAGTTTTCTAAGATCTACAGCAGGGGTGCCCACACTTTTTCAGCATGCAAGCTACTTATAATAACACCAAGTCAGAAAGATCTACCTACCTCCTCAAGGCTGGAGAGAGAGGGGGAGGGGCTTGGTGCAGCCTGGCTCCGCCCCCTCTGGCTTCGGCACTCCCAGCAGCTGCTCCAACCTTGAGGACGGCAGTGCCAAGCCAGCCTTGTGCTAGCTATGCAACCACTGGCTTGGCATTGCCATCCTCAAGCCTGGAGAAGCTGCTGGTAGAGCAGAAGCCAGAGGGGGGGCGGAGCCAGCCGCACCAAGCCAGGCCCTCCTCTGGCTTCTCGGCACTCCCAGCAGCTTCCAGGCTTGAGGATGGCAATGCCAAGCCAGTGGTGGCATAGCTAGCACAAGGCTGGCTTGGCCCTGCCGCCCTCAAGGTTGGAGCAGCTGCTGGAGTGCCAAGCCGGGGAGGGGTGGGGCTTGGTGTGGCCTGGCTCCGCCCCTCTGAGAAGCGCTCCATCCGGCTGGGATCGACCTCCTTCGGTCCGGGATCGACTGGTCGATCGCGATCGACTTCCTGGGCAGCCCTGCTCTATTTATTTCAAGCTTTGTTGCCATTCTCTCTGAATGGTTTTATTTATTTATTTATTTATTCACAATCCCTATTTATTTATTTATTTATTTATTTATTGTTCGTTCTTATATTCCGCTCCTCCCAGCAGGCTCGGGGCGGATCACAGTAAAATACATGGGCGGCGCGTCGTTACATAGCGACATACGGCCCTACAATTTATACACACAACATAAAACCACAATTAAAATAGATTACATCGACCAATATGGGCACGAGGACATAGCAAAGTTCTTCGACCGGTGTGCCTAATTAAAGGCCGAGCCAAAGAGGGCGTCTTGCACGCCCTCCGGAACGGGCCAGTTCGAGATGGCCCGAACATTGTCCGGGAGGGCGTTCCAGAGCACCGGTGCCGCCACAGAAAAGGACCTTTGTCTGGTCGTCGATAGGTGGCAGGAGCGGACTGATGGAATTAGTAGCAGATTCTGTTCATCTGATCGCAGTGATCTCGGGGCCACATACGGGGTAAGGCGGTCCTTCAGGTACGCAGGCCCTAGGCCGTGCAAGGCCTTAAAGGTCAAAACCAACACCTTGAAGGCAATTCGGTACTCAATGGGGAGCCAGTGCAGTTGCCGGAGTATCGGTGTAATATGTTCTCTCACTGGCACTCCTGCCAGTAAGCGAGCGGCGGCATTCTGCACCAGCTTGAGTTTCCGGATTGTCGACAAGGGAAGGCCAACGTAGAGGGCGTTACAGTAGTCTAACCTCGAGATGACCGTCGCTGATTACCGTGGCCAGGTCGTCCCTGGACAGGTAGGGCGTCAGTCGCCTAGCCTGACGGGAGGTGATAGAAAGACGCCCCTGCTGACCACGGAGACCTGGGCCTCCATGGTCAGCGAGGAGTCCAACACAACCCCTAAGCTCTTAACCGACGGCGATGGATTAAGCCATTCGCCGTCCAGGGTAGGCAACCGGCACCCACCCAGCCCAGGCCGACCAGGCCACAGGATCTCCGTCTTCGATGGGTTCACCTTCAGCCGGCTGGCACGCAGCCAGCCAGTCACGGCTTCAAGGCATAGATGGAAACAATCGGGTACGGAGTCCGGCCTGCCGTCCATTCTCAGCAGGAGCTGGGTGTCATCTGCATACTGATGACACTCCAGACCAAAGTCGCGGGCCAACTGGGCCAGGGGGCGCATATAAACGTTGAATAACAAGGGGGAGAGGATGGCCCCCTGGGGGACCCCACACTATTGGCTATGCCGGACTTTATTGGTGTCTTACAATGAAATAAATACAGTAAAAAATAAATTATATAGAATAATATAACATTATTATTATTATTATTGCAGGTGTACCTGATGTATTTTTGTTGTTGATAGTGTGAGCGTCGGTAGGCCGCCCAAATAACCACACTCACTCGGGTATTGAGGAAATGCTTCATGGGTCCTTACTCCAAGGCAATAAAAACCGTACTGAAGCCTTCCCTCCAAAACCCTGCTCAAAACTCCCCGAGCCCCTCCCCCCTCTGGCGAAGAGCCAATCCTTGAACAGATAACCCCAGAACCCCACCCCTCTTGTCCTTCTTCGGCGGGAACTCCAGCAGCTCAGCCCCACAGTTCTCCAACTACAGAAACAACATGGAACAAGGAGAATCAAAATGGCGACCGCTCGATCCTCTTCCAAGATGGCGGCCGCGTCTTTGTCCATTGCGCTATCCCGCATTGGACAAGGCGCCGCTGACAGATAGTACTGAACTTCAGATGTGCCTTAACATCAATGGTGTCTTACAATGGAAGAAATATAGTAATGATAAGTACTAGTAAATAATATAACATATAATAATAATAATAATAATAGCAGGTGTATCTGATGTATTTTTGTTGCTGCTGTTGGTACTGATCCTCAGATTCGCTTTAACATCAATGGTGTCTCACAATGGAAGAAATACAGTAATGATAAATGATAGTAAATAATATAACATAAAATAGCAATAATACATCACAGGTGCATCTGGAATTAGGATGCGCCTCACCATCAATGGCGTCTTACAATGGAAGACATATGGGTCTCAGTATGTGGATGAGGCCGAAGCCTGCTTCTCCTTCCCAGAAGTCCTTTCCCTTGATGTCTCAGGCGTTTGTGACAATATTTGACGGCATACCTGAGGCACCCGGGAAAGCCCTTTGTCCTTAAATCCCATTGTGAGCTGAAGCAGCGCATTGGCCGTGGCGCTCGCACAGCTCCCTTGATCATTGGGAATTCAACTGTGTCGCCCCAAGGAAAAGAAATCAGCCTTTCTGTCCTGTTTAAACAGAATAATTACACCAAAATGACACACACACACATATATATTTCCACCTGAAGGAAGAGTCTTCGGGAGATGGCGGAGCGGTTGGCGGACAAGTACGAGGAAGCCAAAGAGAAGCAGGAAGACATTGTGAACAGGTAAGGAGGCCACGCCAGACTCCTTTGAATAGAAGAGGTTTTATTGTCCTTGTAGGTTGCGCGACAAAATTAAATGCCGCCCCCAATATGCATTATTATATACGTAGAATTACAAAAAAAGCCATCCTTCCCCATTTTAATCACTATTGTCGAGCCCTTAATTACTTGGGAAGGGATCCCACTGAAGCCTTGCACCCAAAGACCTGGGAGTGACCCTGGACCGGGCTCTGGCCTACAAGAAGCACTGCTTGACTATCAAGCAAAAAGTGGGTGCTAGAAATAATAATCTATATATATAAATTTTGAACGGTCGTGCAATGAGGCAAATAGACAGCAAAACTATAAGCCGCAGAAGCACTAAAATCGGCAACACATACCAACATACCATGAGGTACCTATACGGCCCAAAAAACCCGCCCTAGGTACCTCGCAACACCCCCAAACACAAGCCCCAAAAAACGGGCAATGGAACCTGGCATCCCTGCCTCTTCGCTGCCAGCGCGCGTTTCGAACGTTCGCGCATGGCAGCCAACACTCACCCTTGCCTCCTCCTCCTCAGGAACAGCGGTGGGGGCGGGGACGGAGGGAAGGAGGGGGACGGAGGGAGGGGGCCGGGCAGGGAGGAGGAGCCGGCTCCCTCCCTCCTCCTTAGGCCCTCCTCCACCGCTTCTTCCTTCCGCCGCCCCCTCGCCGCTCCGATCCGGAACAGCGGCGGGGGTGGCGGGGAGGGAGAGAGATAGAGAGAAAGAGACAGAGAAAGAGAGACAGAGAAAGAGAGAGAGAAAGACAGACAGAGAGAGAGACAGAGAGAGAGAAAGAGAGACAGACAGAGAGAAAGACAGACAGAGAGAAAAAGAACGAGATACAGAGATAGAGACAGAGAGAGAGAAAGAGAGACAGAGAGAGAGAAAGACAGACAGAGAGAGAAAGACAGAGAGAGAGACAGAGAGAAAGACATAGAGAGAAAGAGAACGAGATGAGAGAGAAAGAGAGAGAGAGAGAGAAAGAGATACAGAGAGAAAGAGAGAAAGAGAACGAGATACAGAGAGAGAGACAGAGAGAGAGAGAGAGAGAAAGAGATATATATATAGAGAGAGAATGGCGTATGGCACAGCTACGCGTGCACGGGTCAGCTAGTATCATATGAAAGCTGACAGGCACAACCTGGGGATCACAACCAGACACAGCGAAGGCATCTGGCCTTGTGCTTGGTTATTCTGCTCCATTGGGCCACGTTGGCTGCTGGGAGTTGCAGTGCAACGACACGTTTGTCTTCCCCGGTGGCTTCACAGGAGTGTTTCAGCGCTGTGTTTATGCCCCTGGACAGGATGAAGACGGTCCTGCGCAGCGTCCACTCTCACCTCCCTGTGCTGTCGGACAGCGAGAAGGACATGAAGAAGGAGCTGCAGATGGTACAAGAACAGCTGCGGCACTTGGGGAACGCCATCAAACAGGTAAGGGGGCCGTCGGCGAAAGGCACCCCGGAGGCCCATTCACACAGCACTCTTATTTCAGTGGGGGGTTGTGTGGTTTGTTTCTGGGCGGTACGGCCAACATTGCCAGGATCGCCACATCAGCTTGGGACTGGCAGGTACAGTAGGGTGGGGGAGGGGAGGCGTGGAACAGTTGGGGAAGGGAGTGTCGGTAAGACTTTTTTAGGGATTGTGGAAAGTAGAAAATAAACACTTGTTTCCAGTGTTTTATTGTTGTGAGTGCGATTTCAACTCCAAGATCTTCCAGAGTCTGACGAACGTGTCCTAGCAGCATTTGCTCCTTTGTTCGTTCCGCCTGCACCCGTGTGTGACATCTTCAGAGGACCTGATGGGAGTCAAGCCACTGGAGTAGATTATATACCTGTGGAATAATGTCCAGGATGGGAGGAAACAAAAGGCTGGGCTACTGCCATGCAGGTGCCCTCACTCACTGACTATTTATTTATTTATTTATTCGGTTTTATATTCCGCTCCTCCCTGCAGGCTCGGGGCGGATCACAACATGCAATAAAAACATACAATAAAAGCATCGAACATACAGTGATAAAATAGACAGAGATTACAATTCTTAAGCTCAAAGACATGAGCATGCGATTTTCAATTCAAATTTAGCTAAAAGCAAGCCTAAAAAGGGCGGTCTTACACGCCCTCCGAAAGGGGGCGAGCTCTGAGATCGCACGAGTATGGTCTGGAAGCGTGTTCCAGAGCGCAGGAGCCGCGGCGGAGAAGGCTCGCTGTCTCGTAGTGGACAGATGGCAGGAGCGGATCGATGGAATGACCAGCAGGTTCTGCTCTTCCGAGCGTAGTGATCGCGGGGGAACGTACGGGGTAAGGCGGTCCCTCAGGTACGCAGGCCCTAGACCGTGTAAGGCCTTAAAGGTTAGAACCAACACCTTGAAGGCAATTTGGTGCTCGATGGGGAGCCAGTGCAATTGCCGGAGGATGGGAGTGATGTGCTCCCTCACTGGTGCTCCCACCAGCAAGTGGGCGACAGCATTTGCACTAGCTTGAGTTTCCGGATTGTCGACAGGGGAAGGCCAACGTAGAGGGCGTTACAGTAGTCCAGCCTCGAGCTGACCGTCGCTTGGATCACCGTGGGCAGGTCGTCCCTGGACAGGTAGGGGGCCAGTCGCCTAGCCTGTCGAAGATGGAAAAACGACGTTTTGCTAACCATGGAGACCTGGGCCTCCATAGTCAGCAAAGGGTCCAATTGGACACCCAAGCTCTTAACAAGGGATGACGGGCTAAGTTGCTCGCCATCCAGGGTAGGCAGCCGGCACTCATCCAGCCCAGGGCGACCGGGCCACAAGATCTCCGTCTTCGAGGGGTTCACCTTCAGCCGGCTGGCACGCAGCCATCCAGTCACGGCTTCAAGGCAAAGATGGAAACAATCGGGTACATTCTCAGCAGAAGCTGGGTGTCATCAGCGTACTGATAACACTCCAGACCAAAGTCGTGGGCCAGTTGGGCCAGGGGGCGCATATAAATGTTGAATAATAAAGGAGAGAGGATGGCCCCCTGAGGGACCCCACAACTTAATGGGAGCCTTCCGGAGACCTCCTCTCCCCTCTCCACACGCTGTCCCCGGTCCTGGAGGAAGGAGGCCACCCATTTAAGGGCAGTCCCCCTCACCCCAGTCACGGCTAGACGGTGGGTCAACAGTGCATGGTCTACAGCAGGGGTGCTCACACTTTTTCAGCATGCGAGCTACTTTTGAGCAACCAAGTTGAAAAGATCACCTGCCGCGCGCGCGTGCACCCGCGGGCGGCTTCTTATTAGTTTGGTTGCTCACCGGATTTGGGGGGCGCTCCGATCCATGGCGCCTCTCGAGGCCCCCGTCGCGCTGCCCTCGCCTGTCTCTCGCCCGGATCCATGGATCCGGCTGAGAGAGAGGCAGCGAGGAGCGCATGGGGCCTCCTCCTCCTCTGTCGCGTATGGCAGGGCGGCGACAGAGACGGAGGAGGCCCCCCGCGCGCTCCCTCGCCTCTCTCTCTCGCCCGGATGCATGGATCAAGGCGAAAGAGAGGCGAGGAGCCGCGGGAGCTCCTCCTTCTCTGTCGCCGCCCTGCCATAGGCTTACAGAGGAGGAGACCCCGCGTGCCCCTCGCTCTCTTTTGCCCGGATCCATGGATCCGGGCGAGAGAGAGGCTAGGAGAGCGCGCGGGGGCCTAATCCTCCTCTGTCGCCTATGGCAGGGCGGCGACAGAGGAGGAAACCCCCCGCGCGCTCCCCTCGCCTCTCTTTCGCCCGGATCCATGGATCCGGGCGAAAGAGAGGCAGCGAGGAGCGCGTGGGGGCCTTCTCCTCCTCTGTCGCCACCCTGCCATACGCGACAGAGGAGGAGGCCCCCCGCGCGCTCCCCTCTCCTCTCTTTCGTCCGGATCCATGGATCCGGCAAGAGAGAGGCGAGGAGAGCACTTGGGGCCTTCTCCTCCTCTGTCGCCACCCTGCCATACGCGACAGAGGGGAGGCTCCCCGCGCCCCTCTCCTCTTTCGTCGGATCCATGGATCCGGCAAGAGAGAGGCGAGGGAGAGCACGCGGGGCCTTCTCCTCCTCTGTCGCCACCCTGCCATACGCGACAGAGGAGGAGGCCCCCTGCGCGCTCCCCTCTCCTCTCTTTCGTTCGGATCCATGGATCCGGGCGAAAGAGAGGCAGCAAGGAGTGCGCGGGGGGCCTCTGTCGCCTACTGCAGGGCAGAGGAAGGCGGCGCTGGGAGCGTGCGTGCTGGAGCGCATTGACCGGGTGAGGGTCTGAAGATCACCCGGATGAGGCCCAAAGATCACCCGGTCGATCGCGATCACCGTCTTGGCCACCCCTGGTCTACAGTATCAAACGTTGCTGTTAGATCTAACAACACAAGCAGGGCTGACCCGCCATGGTCCAGCCTGCGGCGAAGTTGGTCTGTAATGGCGACAAGCACGGTCTGCGTCCCATGCCCAATACGGAAGCCGGACTATGCAATCTTCATGGTTTAGTAAAGATTTCCTCTTGACATTTTATTTTATTTATTTATTTTATTCATTTATTCAGATTTATCTGCCGCCACTCCCAATGGCTCGGGGCGGCTCACATACAGTTCAGAAAAACGCAGCTAAAAACTCACGATTAAAACATTACATTACATCACTTTGTAGTTTAAAGCAAGAGGAGGGACCGCGGCCATTCAGGCTCCAAAAGCCTGGCGAAACAACAAGGTTAACAGACAAAGGAAGGCCAATGTAAAGAGTGTTACAGTAGTCAAGGCTCGAGATGACCGTGGCTTGGACCACTGTGGCCAGGTTGCGTCGGGACAAGTAGGGGGCCAGCTTCCTCGCCTGGCGAAGATGGAAAAATGCCACTCTGTTGATGGTGGAGACGTGAGACTCCATCGACAGCAGAGGGTCTAAATCAGGGGTGCTCAGGACGTTGATCGCGATCGACTGGTCGATCCTGAGGCCATATGGAGTCGATCCCAGCTGATGCGGCACTTCTAGAGGGGGCGGAGCCAAGCCGCGCCAGGCCCCGCCCCCTCCTCACCGGCTTTAGTTCTACCACAGCTTCTGCAACCTTGAGAAGGGTAGAGGAGGGTATTACCAAGCCAGTGGTGGCTAGCTATGCCATCACTAACTTGGCATATCCCCCTCTGCCCTGGAGAAGTTGTGGTAGAGCTCCAACCAGAGGGCGGAGGGGGCGGAGCCAAGTGGCACCAGGCCCCGTCCTTTCCCCACCAGCTTTAGCTTTACCACAGCTTCTCCAGGGCAGAGGGGTATGCCAAGCCAGTGGTGGCATAGCTAACCATCACTGGCTTGGCATACCCCTCTGCCCTGGAGAAGCTGTGGTAGAGCTCCAGCCAGGGGCAGAGGGGCGGAGCCAAGCCGCACCCAGGCCCCGCCCCACCCTAGCTCCGCCCTGCTTCTCTCAAGGTAGATCTTTCGTCTTAGATTTATTATAAGTAGCTCGCATGCTGAAAAAGTGTGGGCACCCCTGGTCTAAAGTAACCCCAAAGCACTTTACAGTTGACGACGGACTGTAATGCCACGCCGTCCAGGGTTGGAAGCTGAACATCCCCACCACCTGGACGACCCACCCACAGGATCTCCGTCTTAGCCGGATTCCAGTAACGGCCTCAAGGCAGCGATGGAAATTATCGGGTACAGATTTGGGCCGGCCCTCCATCTTCAGAATGAGCTGGGTGTCATCAGCGTACTGGTGGCACCCAAGCCCGAAGCTACGTACCAGCTGAGCAAGTGGTCGCATGTAGATGTTAAATAACAGAGGGGAGAGAATAGCCCCCTGAGGAACCCCGCAAAGAAGCGGGGAGCCACCGGAGACATCCTTGCCCCTCCTCACTTTCGGTTCGGGAGGAAGGAGGTCACCCAATTAAGGGCTGCCCCCCTCACTCCAGCCCCGGCAAGGCGGTGAGTCAATAGATCATAATCGACTGTATCAAATGCCGCTGTGAGGTCCAATAACACGAGCAGCGCCGATCCGCCCTGATCCAGCTGGCAGCGCAACTCAACCCGAGATGGAGACCAGGACCGTCTCCGTCCCATGCCCCGGACGGAAGCCGGACTGGAAGGGGTCTAGCCAAGCTGTATCATTTAGGAAGGTCTGCAACTGCTCCATTGCTGCCCTTTCAATCACCTTGCCCAGAAACGATAAGTTCGAGACTGGGCAGTAACTGGAAGGGACTGTTGGATCTGATCCCGGCTTCTTCAGCAATGGAGAGACCACCGCCTCTTTTAAACCCTCTGGAAAGATTCCTTGCTCAAGGGAAGTGTTGATTATATTCAACACAGGGTCACGCAACCCCTCCATTAAGTCTAGTCGTGTCTGACTCTCGTGCTCATCTCCATTTCTTAGCTGAAGAGCTGGCATTGACCGTAGACACCTCCTACGTCATATGGCCAGCATGACTGCATGGAGCGCTGTTACCTTTCTGCAGAAGGTAGATCTAGTGATCTACTCACATGTGCATGTTTTTGAACTGCTGGGTTGGCAGAAGCTGGGGCTAACAGTGGGAGCTCACTTCGTTTCCCGGATTCAAACGGCCGTCCTTTTGGTCAGCAAGTTCAGCAGCTCAAGCTTTAACCCACTGTGCCACCAGGTGTTTTCTTCCTGGTTTACTCACATGCTAATGGGTAGATCCCACTCAACTCATGCAAATCAAGCCTGCTAATTGTACCCTCCACACTTGTTTAACAATGGTTCTTGCCTTCCTGGACATCATTCCACAGGTGTGTGTGTGTGTGTACACACACACTCCTCTTGCTTTACTACCATCAGATCCTTTGAAGATGCTCGTAGACACAGGTGCAGGCGAACTGAAACAATGGGAAAATGCTGCTAGAACACATTGACCAGCACGGCCTGGAAACCACACAAAAACCCCTGGTGATTCCGACCGTGAAAGCCTTGGACCAGGGCTGCCCAGGAAGTCGATCGCGATCGACTGGTCGATCCTAGGACCGAATGAGGTCGATCCCAGCCAGATGGGGCACTTCTAGAGCGGGCGGAGTTATGCCGTGCCAAGCCCCACCCCCTCCCTCGGCTTCAGCGCTACCACAGCTTCTTCAGCCTTGCGGAGGGTAGTGCCAAGCCAGTAGTGGAAAGCTATGCCACTACTGGCTTGGCACTACCTCCTAACCAGCCTGGAAGCTGTGGTAAAGCTAAAAGCCAGAGGGGAGGGGGCAGAGCCAAACCACGCCCCTCCCGGCTTCAGCGCTACCTGGCTTCTTCAGCCTTGAGGAGGGTAGTGCCAAGCCAGCAGTGGCTACTAGCTATGCCACCGCTGGCTTGGCACTACCCCCTTCAAGCCTGGAGAAGCTGTGGTAGACCTAAAGCCAGAGGGGGAAGGGGCAGAGCCAGGCCGCGCCAGGCCCCGCCCCCTCCCCCGGCTTCAGCGCTACAACAGCTTCTTCAGCCTTGAGGAGGGTAGTGCCACCTTGAGGAGGGTAGTGGAAAGCTATGCCACTACTGGCTTGGCACTACCCTCCTCAAGCCTGGAGAAGCTGTGGTAGCTAAAACCAGAGGGGAAGGGGCGGAGCCAGGCCGCGCCAGGCCGCCCCCCCCCCCGGCTTCAGCGCTACAACAGCTTCTTCAGCCTTGAGGAGGGTAGTGCCAAGCCAGTAGTGGCTACTAGCTATGCCACCAATTGATTGATTGATTGATTGATTTTATTATTTATGAGTCGCCCTCCACGTCAGTGCTCCGGGCGACTTACACACAAAAACACATAAAAGAATTCAATAGTTAAAAGCTAAAAGAATAAAAAGATTAATTAAAATAGTTCCTGTAGCAGTACCCTCCTCAAGCCTGGAGAAGCTGTGGTAGAGCTAAAGCCAGAGAGGGTGGAGCCAGGGCACACCAAGCCCCACCCCCTCCCCTGGCTTCAGCGCTACCACAGCTTCTTCAGCCTTGAGGGTAGTACCAAGCCAGTAGTGGCTACTAGCTATGCCACCGATGGCTTTGCACTACCCTCAAGCCTGGAGAAGCTGTAGTAGAGCTGAAGCCAGAGGGGGGCGGAGCCAGGCCGCGCCAAGCCCCGTCCCCTCCCTGCTTCTCTCAGTAGATCTTATAAGTAGCTCGCATGCTGAAAAAGTGTGGGCACCCCTGCCTTGGGCACTACAGGGTGGGGATTGTTGCCACCGAGGCCTTCGGGGATTTTGAGGCCACCTGCCCGACCGCCCGCCCGCCTTTGTGCCCGCAGGTGAAAATGAAGAAGGATTACCAGCAGAGGAAGACGGAGAAGGGGAGCAGCCCCCGCAAGCCCAGCATCACCCTCAGCGCCCCCCAGAGGAAGTGCATCCAGGCCGTCCTGAAGAGGGAGTGAGTTGGAGATGCTCGATAGGCTGCACTGCTTCCCTTGCTTCCTCTCCCTTTTTCCTCTTCCTTTACTTTCTCCTTTCTCCAGCTCTACACATTTCCACGTCAGCGGGCTTTCCTTCTTCTGTTTCCCTCCTACTCCCTCTTTTCTGTCATTCCTTCTTTCTCCCTTTTCCCGCTTTGAGGGGGGGCCAACGCCACAATGCCTCCATGGCAACATGACTCTTTCCTGCCCCCATACCCCTCTTTCCCAGTGACCTCACAGAGGCCACTTCACCTAGCAACAGACAATCATACATAGAATTGTATATGTAGATCAGGGCTGCCCAGGATTGACCCGTCGATCCCGGGACCGAAGGAGGTCGATCCCAGCTGGATGGGGCGCTTCTCAGAGGGGGCGGAGCCAGGCCGTGCCAAGTCCCGCCCCCTCCCCCAGCTTTGGCACTCCCAGCAGCTTCTCCAGGCTTGAGAATGGCAGTGCCAAGCCAGCCTTGTGCTAGCTATGCACACCACTGGCTTGGCACTGCCATCCTCAAGCCTGGAGAAGCTGCTGGTAGAGTGGAAGACACAGGGGGCGGAGTCAGGCTGCACCAAGCCCCGCCCCCTCCTTTCTGGGTTTGGAGCTCCCAGCAGCTTCTCCAGGCTTGAGGATGGCAGTGCCAAGCTAGTGGAGACATAGCTAGCACAAGGCTGGCTTGGCACTGCCATCGTCAAGCCTGGAGAAGCTGCTGGTAGAGCGGAAGCTGCAGGGGGGCAGAGCCAGGCCACACCAAGCCCTGATCCTCCTCTCTGGCTTTGGAGCTCCCAGCAGCTTCTCCATGCTTGAGGAGGGCAGGGCCAAACCAGCCTTGTGCTAGCTATGCCACCACTGGCTTGGCATTGCCATCCTCAAGCCTGGAGAAGCTGCTGGGAGCTCCAAAGTCAGAGGAGGGGCGGGGCTTGGCACGGCCTGGCTCCGCCCTCTGGCCCAAGCCCCACCCCTCCCATCTGGCTTTGGGCTCCCAGCAGCTTCTCCAGGCTTGAGGATGGCAGTGCCAAGCCAGCCTTGTGCTAGCTATGCCACCACTGGCTTGGCATTGCCATCCTCAAGCCTGGAGAAGCTGCTGGGAGCTCCAAAGCCAGAGGGGAGGGGCGGGGCTTGGTGTGGCCTGGCTCCGCCCCCCTCTGGCTTCCACTCTACCAGCAGCTGCTCCAGGCTTGAGGATGGCAGGGCCAAGCCAGCCTTGTGCTAGCTATGCCACCACTGGCTTGGCATTGCCATCCTCAAGGCTGGAGGGGGGAGGGGGAGGGACTTGGCGTGGCCTGGCTCCACCCCCTCTGGCTTCCACTCTACCAGCAGCTTCTCCAGGCTTGAGGATAGTAGTGCCAAGCCAGCCTTGTGCTAGCTATGCCACCACTGGCTTGGCATTGCCATCCTCAAGCCTGAAGAAGCTGCTGGGAGCGCCAGAGCCAGAGGGGAGGGGCTTGGAGGGGCTGAACCACCCCTCTGGCTTCCACTCTACCAGCAGCTTCTCCAGGCTTGAGGACGACAATGCCAAGCCAGCCTTGTGCTAGCTATGCCACCACTGGCTTGGCATTGCCATCCTCAAGCCTGAGAAGCTGCTGGGAGCTCCAAAGCCAGAGGGAGGGGCGGGCTTGGCATGGCCTGGCTCCACCCCTCTGGCTTCCACTCTACCAGCAGCTTCTCCAGGCTTGAGGATAGTAGTGCCAAGCCAGCCTTGTGCTAGCTATGCCACCACTGGCTTGGCATTGCCATCCTCAAGCCTGGAGAAGCTGCTGGGAGCACCAAAGCCAGAGGAGGGGCGGGCTTGGCATGGCCTGGCTCCACCCCTCTGGCTTCCACTCTACCAGCAGCTTCTCCAGGCTTGAGGATAGTAGTGCCAAGCCAGCCTTGTGCTAGCTATGCCACCACTGGCTTGGCATTGCCATCCTCAAGCCAGAAGAAGCTGCTGGGAGCACCAAAGCCAGAGGGGAGGGGCTTGGCGGGGCCTGGCTCCGCCCCCTCTGGCTTCCACTCTACCAGCAGCTTCTCCAGGCTTGAGGACGACAATGCCAAGCCAGCCTTGTGCTAGCTATGCCACCACTGGCTTGGCATTGCCATCCTCAAGCCTGGAGAAGCTGCTGGGAGTGCCAGGGGAGTGGGTGGGGCTTGGTGCGGCCTGGCTCGGCCCCCCCTGAGAAGCACCCCATCCTGGGATAGACCTCCTTCGGTCCCGGGATCGACTGGTCGATCGCGATCGACTTCCTGGGCAGCCCTGATTTAGATGGTCAGGAAGATGGGCATGCACACACTCAGGCCCATCCGACCACCAGCTTCACTGTAAAGTCCAAAGACTAGTTATTTCTACTGCTTTCCTCGCTGAGTATGTAACACCGTGGTTTGACCAGGGACCTCTCTCCCAACATTACAAATCAGTTTTTGGTCAACTTTAGATTCGGTTTGGTTATTTTGGGATGCCGATTCAGAAAATCGTATTGGATAGACCACACCAGCTCTAGTTTCTGAACATATGCCATCTACTCACCCACAGAAACCCATATTTAATAATCTAGAGCCGATGTGGTAGTAGTAATCTTTCGTGGGTAGTCGGCCTTTCCCCTCGCAACACCCCCGTTGCCTCAGCACTATTTGAGGGTGTCGTGACACCAGTTGCTTTAGTTGCCGTGTGGTTTCTAGGCCAACGGTGTATTAAAGGTGAGATCACAGACCATATTTTTGTTGGGAACTACGGGTCTTAACGCGTGTGTGTTTTCTCCCTCTCGTTTCAGGGGAGAACACATCCAGGAGATGGTAAAGCAGATCAACGACATCCGAAACCACGTTGCTTTTTAGCAACCGCCATCGAGGTCAACCTTTTTGTGGGACGTTATGGCAAAAAGTGGCCTTTCTCCTAATTTATACAAGTTGTCTTACCGTTTTTCGCGTCTGCAACGTTTAATAAATGCCTTTCTACTATTCAGAAGCGCCTTTGAGTTTGTCGCTTGCGAGGCTCGAGAAGAACCAGAGCAGACCTTTTTTCCTTTAATTTCCTCCTTTAATCTGGAACGCGGGAAGGGTAGGCCTTTCAATACAGTTAACAAAGGGTTACATCTCATTTTTATTGATTTCTTTTAAAAATTCGGTAGACGGGAGAATTCCACACCCACACTTTCACAGGACACCGGTGGCTCGACTGGTTGGCCTACAGCATGATCCCAAAACACATCGGAAGGCGACCATTGCCGCAGAGGAAACCAAGCGAGGGGCGGGCCTTGAGGACGACGCGGCCGCCTTTCTCCTCTTGGGGCAAACCATGCTTCTCTCGCGCAATGAGACCACCGCGGCAACAAAGAAAATCAGGGGTCACGGTTAACGATCACACATGCTGGACGAACGCAGGCCGCACGTATGGAATAGACTGTACACGTATCCAGAACGAGAGAGCTCGAACCTGCCGGCATTTCTCCTCCGTAGAATCCGTACAAGCGGACTGTCGCAACGGCGGAGCCTCGACCGTCATCGCAAAGGTTGTAAGTGACGCAGCCCCGTCCGACGAGAAGCGCGTTCCCTTCTAAAAACTGAATTGGAGGAGAAAACCCTCGTCGAGTTTGACCGGGCCCACGCTTCGTGTCCACGTGGATAGATTATACTCCCTTCCCGACCTCAAATAAGCGTGTGGTTTGGGGTCTTGGGGCTTCTGGTTGTAGCACGATGTCGTCAATATCTGTTACGGTTTAGTGTATAGCTATGCATCTAGTACGACTGCGCTATCCGCTTCTTCTCTCTGCAGAAAGTGTAGTTCCCAAAATTCCCAAGCTCGGTCGCCGCCCTTGTGCAGCATCATATGGAAGCGGCGCGTTCGTAATTCATTGTATCCTTATCGAACGGCGCAAGCGACTTTGTTTTTGGATGCTTTCGACACCAAATCGAATTAACGCCGCGAGCGCATTCTGTCAGTAGAGAAAAAAAACAACCCCAAAATACTTACGACAGATTCGGCGAGATGAAGACAAGGGGCTGGATCCCTCTCCTAAAAGTCCAGTGTAAAATTTCCCCAAAGCAGCGTGAGAAAAGGACCGTCGATTTGCGCACAACTAAAGCATTCCCCGCAATGTGAACCGCTGCTTCCCCACAAGAAACCTCCCCCCCTTTCTGACCCGAATGCTCACGTTCTATCGCTCCTTCAACCCATTAGAAACCTTTTGCACCAGTGCTCGACTGACAATCCCAGTCTGTAATACCATAGAGAAGACAGAATCGTGGGTTGGTGCCAGCAGAAAGGACTCAAAAACACTTTCCGTGAAGGTGGATAAACATGATGGTGTTTCTCTTCGATGCGGCCTTCGTACCAGCCTTCTAAGCCCAGCCAACCACCTTTAGCCCACTTTCGTTAACCTTCCTCGCGAAGGGTCAGTCCCAGAGCGCCGCTGGACGGATTAAGCCAGGTTCCGAGTATGATGAGATGGCTCTGAATTCAAACCCTCAGCGCAGCTTTGACTGAGATCTATCCCAGGAAGATCCCCGTTCCGATATCTGTTTCACGAGCGTTGCCTTCGTGCACATCTAAGTCCGCCAGGTGACGAATGTTCAAACCAACGCAAAAGGGCTTTCAGCACAGATTCGTAACAATCCGATACGTTGCCAAGCCCCTTAATTCAGACACAAGCTGGTTTCAATGGGACTAAGCCTGGCTCGGGTCCAGCTCAACCGGTTTCGTTCTTCATGGAAGAGCCTAAAAGTTTGGAAAGAACCGCGGATATTGTAGCCCGCTGGCTACGATATCCGCGGTTCTTTCCAAACTGTAAAAAAGCCAGACAGATTCACAGGGGGGCGCGTCATAACACTTGCCCCAGCGCTAGGAAAGAATCGAATGAAGGCTTGATTACTATCGTCGTGCGAGGGCAAGGCACCGCTAGGCCTCCCTTCCCCGAAACGAAAGCTCCGTCTGCTCTACCCGCGGGGCCTTTTTGCTTCTCAAGCGTGACTTCCCTTGTGACTCCGAGGTGACCGGGAAATTTGGATCCATATCTCAAGTGATCCGTGGATTATGTTCCTTCTCCCTTTTTTTGCCCGCTCTGTCGTTCGCTCTCAATTGCCAAACCGGGCTCTTAAAACACACACACAAAGTAGGAACGAAGTGCGTCGAGCTCCAAAAGCCCTTCGGCCCCAAATTCCTGAAAAATTAATCCGTATTTTAATATAAAATATCGACACGCCTTACTGCTACAAACCCCTCCTGCCTCGCTGCTGTCGGCAACCGCTCAGTCGCCGGTGGGGTCGCTAGCTTTTGTCTGAAACCGAATTTGGGAGACGTTGATTTCTAGCAGCTTCCTTGATCGTCGTAGAAAAAGAAACTGATTACAGAGGGAAGACGGGAGTGTGGAAGAGAGCGCCGCTTTCTGGAGTTAAGGGGAAAGTGAGGGACGGCAGACCCCCGGAAAGCACCCGCCTCTGCGCCTCGACCCTCGCCTCTCGCCCGCAAAACACAACAAAGCCTTTCCTCTTCTTCTCCCTCCTGGAAACGCCGCCTGGAACAACCACCGCTGCTCCCTCTTCTGCGCCATCTTCTGCGCTTTCGGTTAAAGAGTTAAATAATAATAATAATAATAGTTATTAAACGTTTTGCTATAAAGATGAGTTTTTCTGGGGGGAGAAAAAACCCGACGTGGCCGTGCCGCCTCATCGCCTCGATGTCGGAGGAAGGGGTCATGTTTCGGGCAGCTGGTTAATGTCTGTCAGTTTGGTGTCGTTGAGGATGGCCCGGATGCGCTCCAGGGAATCGGCCTGACGGATCCTCTCCAGCTGGACCTAAACAGAAAGGAAGATCAGTGTCATGTCTATAGAGAGAGAGAGAGAGAGAGAGAGAGAGAACAAATTGAAAATGTCCTATTGATTTATTGATTGATCATTTTTATATACTGCTCCTTCCAGCAGACTCGGGGCGGTTTGTTTATTTATTTATTTATTACTACCGTGTTTCCCCGAAAGTAAGACAGCGTCTTACTTTCTTTTGACCCCCAAATCCCACTACGGCTTACTTTCGAGTACGTCTTATATTGGGCGGCGGTACCCCGAAAGTAAGAACAGTAAGACGTACTGGGGCGGCATGGCGTGGCTTCCTGGCTGGGCGACGAGAGGCTCCCAGAGGGGCTCAAAGGGCCGGAATCCTCCTCCTCTTCCTCCCAGCGGCACCTTTCCCTCTCGCGGTTCCGCCCCTCCCTTCAGTGAAGGGAGGAGGGGCGGAGCCGCCGCTGGCGAGAGGGAAGAAAGCGCCGGTGGAAGTCCCGCCCGCAGGGCGACTCAGGTGTCTTTCCCCGCCACCGCCCCGCTCGCCCGCGCTCCAAACATGAGCGGGGCGGCGGCGAAAAGCGCCTGAGTCGCCCTGGGGCGGGACTTCCGCCCGGCTGCAACAGAGAAAGCCAGCGGCAGGTTGCGGACAGATGGTAGGTCGTCCCAGTTGGGATGACCAGGAGGTTTAGCTCTTCGGAGCGCAGTGATCTGGTGGGATGGTATGGGACAAGGCGGTCCCGCAGGTACATTGGCCCCAGACCATGTAAGGCCTCAAAAGTCAGGACGAACACTTTGAAGGCAATCCGGCATTCAATTGGGAGCCAGTGCAGTTCGCGCAGGATTGGCGTGATGTGGTGGCCAATCGGGACCCCCTCGCCAGGAGTTGCGCTGTGGCGTTCTGCACCAGCTTGATTACCGACAGAGGAAGGCCAATGTACAGAGCGTTACAGTAGTCCAGCCTCGAGATGACCGTGGCTTGGACCACTGTGGCTAAGTCGCGCCGGGACAAGTAGGTGGCCAGCTTCCTCGCCTGGCGGAGATGGAAAAATGCTACCCTGCTGACGCTGGAGACGTGGGCCTCCGTCGACAACAGGGGGTCCAGGGTCACTCCTAAGCTCTTAACAGAGGGCGGCGGACGTAATGTCACGCCGTCCAGGGTCGGAAGCTGGACATCCCTACAGTCCGGGGAACCCAGCCACAGGATCTCCGTCTTTGCCGGATTCACCTTCAACCTACTGGCTCGCAGCCATCCAGTGACGGCCTCAAGGCAACGATGGAAATTATCGGCACGGATTCGAGGCTGCCCTCCATCTTCAGGATAAGCTGGGTGTCGTCAGCGTACTGATGGCACACCAGCCCAAAACTACGCACCAGCTGGGCAAGTGGTCGCATATAGATGTTAAATAAGAGGGGGAGAATAGCCCCTGAGGAACCCGCAAGAAGCGGGAACCCCGGAGACAGCCTTGCCCCTCCTCACTCGTTGTAGCCGGTTCCGGAGGAAGGAGGTCACCCAATTAAGGGCTGCCCCCTCACTCCGGCCCTGGCAAGGCGGTGAGTCAATAGATCACAATCGACTGTATCAAACGCCGCCGTGAGGTCCAAGAACACGAGCAGCGCCGATCCGCCCTGATCTATAAAATCAATTAGTAAAACAGCAACATTTCAATTTAATAACAGCAACAATATAAAACAGAGCATAAAAACAACAATCTAGATAGGACTCAAGGATTTGGGCCACTTTCTCAGGAGCCATTGAGATTAAAGGCCTGCCTAAAAAGGGACGTTTTACAGGCTCTCCGAAACGGGGCCAGTTCCTTAATGCAGTGTTTCCCAACCAGTGTGCCGTGAGCGATCATCAGGTGTGCCTTGGGAAAGTGCTCCCTGGGTGTAGGTGAACGACAACTTCCAAACTCAAGGTCAGTTCCCAAGCAAACCCTTTCAGTCCTTTCTGTTGGTAATGAGAGTTCAATATGCCAAGTTTGGTTCAATTCCATTGTTGCAAGAGTTCAGGATGCTCTTTGATTGTGTGCTAACTATAAATCCCAGAAACTGTAACTCCCAAATGTCAAGGTCTATTTTCCCCAAACTCCATCTGTGTTCACATTTGGACATATTGAGTATTCATGGCAAGTTTGGTCCTGATCCAACATTGTTTGAGTCCACAGTGCTCTCTGGATATAGGTGAACTACAACTCCAAAACCCAAGGCCAATGCCCACCAAACTCTTATAGCATTTTCTCTTGGTTATGGGAGTTTTGTGTGGGAAGTTTGTGTCTTTCTGCCGTAGGATATCTATGTTGTGTTCATCGAAACAGGCCCAGGTTTCACACTGAGTGTATAAATACATTAAAAAACATATTAACTATATGTATTACTGTGTTAGAGTGTCATTTTGGTTCATTTTGGTTGGTGGTGTTGTGTTCATCGAAACAGGCCCAGGTTTCACGCTGAGTGTATAAATACATTCAAAAACATATCAACTATATGTATGACTGTGTTAGAGTGTCGTTTTGTGTCATTTTGGTTGGTGGTGTTGTGTTCATGAAACAGGCCCAGGTTTCACACTGAGTGTATAAATACATTAAAAAACATATTAACTATATGTATTACTGTGTTAGAGTGTCATTTTGGTTCATTTTGGTTGGTGGTGTTGTGTTCATTGAAACAGGCCCAGGTTTCACACTGAGTGTATAAATACATTAAAAAACATATTAACTATATGTATTACTGTGTTAGAGTGTCATTTTGTGTCATTTTGGTTGGTGGTGTTGTGTTCATCGAAACAGGCCCAGGTTTCACACTGAGTGTATAAATACATTAAAAAACATATTAACTATATGTATTACTGTGTTAGAGTGTCATTTTGGTTCATTTTGGTTGGTGGTGTGCCCCAGGATTTGGTCAATGTAAAAAATGTGTTGCGGCTCAAAAAAGGTTGAAAAACACTGCCTTAATGGCACCGACTTCATCTGGCATTGAGTTCTATAGCGACGGGGCCGCTACGGAAAAGGCTCTTGATCTGGTTGTAGACAACTACTAAGAGGTTTTGCTCTTCCGAGCGTAGTGATCTCGGGGGAACATATGGGGTAAGGTGGTCCCTCAGATACACCGGCCCTAGACCATACAAGGCCTTAAAGATGTTGGCAAGATGGCGGCGGCTGTTGAGCTCCCTATGGGTGAGCTCCGGTCTTGCCTGCCTGATCTTGATGCCTCAACCGCTGCCTGGACCTACCAACACCGCGGATCAATCCCTGGAGTGTCTGTGTTCGATCCCAGACCACACGAAGTGGTCTTAGGTGATCCGCAGACCCCGAATGGGCTGATTTGGCTCGGTAAACTGACATCCCTACGCCAGAGCCTCAGTAGAGGATCCACCCTGCCGTTCGGAAGAGGGCCCACCGAGGAGGACATGGAGGAAGAACACCCAAACCGATGGGTCATCCGCCCGGTGACGGCCGCCTCGGCCTACATACTGAGGACCTATGGCAAGAGGTGCCCACCTGGACCGGGACTGGTTCCCAGGGAAGGGCCTAACTCGACCGAGACTGAGACCGAGACGGAGCTGCACCCAGCAGAGGCCCCAGAGAGCTGGAGAGCTGGAGGCCCCTCGTCACCAGGCTCCGGGGGTAATTGCGGGATGCCTGCCAGCCGTCCCGACCCCCCGTTGATTGATGAGTTGCTGGGTGAATACCGGAACCTGATAGACCGCTTTGAGGAGTTTGGTGAGCTTTTGCGGAGCTCGGGCATTCTCGCAGCTCGGGACCCAGTGCTGGAGCCGGGTCCCGTGGCCGTGGACGGTTCCCGCTGCGTTTCCCCTGAGGCCCAGGACCTTGACTGGGATAGGTCCTGGGACTTCCCGGTGGGGGACCTGGAGCCGACTCTGGAGTGCCTGGAGCCTGGGCTGGACCTTGAGCCGACACCAGTGGGAAATCCGACGGAGATCCCGGCGGGAGGCTGCTGTGGGACAGTCTACGGCCGAGGGCTCGAGGAGACCATCGAACCGCTGCCTGTCCACCTACCTCAAGTTGATGGCCTGGATGCCGCGCGAGTCGGCTGCCAAAGATGGCGGCCGACCTTGAAATGCTGAACCACACTGGGCTTCTTCTTCCCAGGAGGAGAAGAAAGTCGGAGTGACCTGTCCCGGAAGTCCCCGCCCTTGGAGGACCAAAAAGCCGGAAACATATCTCCCGGAGGTTCCGCCTCCAGAAGAGCGAGGGGCTGGATGCGGTGTGGCGGAAGCCCCATGGCCGGAGGAATGCAGGGGCGGCACCGTGGAGCGGGAGACGCCGCCGCCGTCAGCCGGCGCCTTGGCGGAGCGCTGGAGGAGGCCGGCGCCTTGCCCCCAGCGGTGGGGCCCTGGCCGTCAGTTGGCCCCCGGCCGGTCACCTGGTCGGAAGGGTCCTGGGTTGTCGGGTCTGGGGCTTGGATGGGCTACCAGGCCAAGGTGCCTTGGGGTCTGAGCTGTCGTTGGGAGCCCCCTCGGGCTCGCCCTGGGCCCAGGAGAAGAGGAAGACTGGCAGGTGGGAGTCCTCTCTGTGGGGTGCTGAGTGGTGGGAGAGCTGCCTCCCCACCCCCCCACCCAGACGAGCAGCTTCGGGGTTTCCTCCTGGGAACTCCCAAGCTGCCTGCTTCTGATTGCTGGTCGCTCCAGCCTGGTGTAACCTAGGAAGTGGCCATCCGCCTGGAGACCTGAGCGGCCCACTGTACTGTCCTCCCTCCCCTCACCCCCCTCCCCACTCCCCCTGTTTTATGTTGTTATTTTGTATTGTGTTTTCTAATGCTGTAAGTCGCCCCGAGCCTTGGGATGGGGCGACCAACAAATCTAAATAAATAAATAAATAAAATAAATAAATAAAGGTTATTTATTATTTATTTATTTCCAACATTTCTACCCCGCTCTTCTCAGACTCAGAGCGGCCTAAGAAAGGCAACGGGTGTTAACACCAACACCTTGAAAGCAATCCGGTACTCTATTGGTAGCCAGTGTAGTTGTGCAGAATAGGTGTCATGTGCTCTCGTGCTGATGCTCCCACCAGCAGTCAAGCAGCAGCATTCTGCACCAGCTTGAGTTTCCGGATTGATGCCAAAGGAAGGCCAGTGTAGAGGGCGTTACAGTAGTCCAGCCTCGAGATGACCGTTGCCTGGACCACCGTAGCCAGGTCGCTCCTGGGCAGGTAGGGAGCCAGACACCTAGCCTGTCGTAGATGGAAAAACGCGGTCCTACATACCGTGGAGATTTGCATCTCCATTGATAGCAGTGGGTCCGAGTGGACCCCCAGGCTTCTTATTTATTTATTTATTTATTTATTTATTTCGACTTGTTAGTCGCCCTTTCCCGTAGGCTCAGGGCGACTCACATTGTGAGTCGTGAACAAGTAAAATCAGGGTAAAACAAAACACACTAAAATTGCCACAACCAGCGCACAAGCATGGTTTGGGCATGGTTTTATATACATAAACCTAAGCACTGAACGCCTGGATGAAGAGGAGGGTCTTGCAGGCCCTGCGAAACGTTAGCAGATCGGCCTGCGCTCGGACTGTGGGGGGAAGAGCATTCCACAGGACCGGTGCAGCGGCACTGAATGCCCTCCTCTGCGTTGAGGTCAGATGAACAGATCGCCGACTGGGCACCACCAGGAGGTTTTGGGACTCGGATCGCAGTGGTTGTGGTGGACTGTAATGGGAGAGGCGGTCCCTTAGATACACTGGCCCCAGACCATTCAAGGCCTTAAAGGTTAGAACCAACACCGTGAAGGTGATCCGGTGCTCTATCGGAAGCCAGTGCAGTTCGCGCCACAGGCGTGATGTGGCAGCGAGATGGACAACCTGCCACCAGCCGTGCTGCTGCGTTCTGCACCAGCTTGAGCTTCGGATCACCGACAAAGGAAGGCCAATGTAGAGGGCATTACAGTAGTCTAGTCTTGAGATGACCGTGGCTTGGACCACTGTGGCTGGGTCATGACGGGACAGGTAGGGAGCCAGCCTCCTCGCCTGTCGAAGGTGGTAGAAGGCCACTCCGCTGACGATGGAGATATGCTTCTCCATCGACAGCTCGGAGTCAAGTGTGACTCCTAGGCTCTTCACCGATGGGGACGGGCGAAGTGTCGCCCCGTCCAGGGTCGGAAGGCGGATCCCCCCTGTACCCGGACGGCCCAGCCACAGGATCTCCGTCTTGTCCGGATTCACCTTCAACCTACTGGCTCGCAGCCATCCAGTGACGGCCTCGAGGCAGTGATGGAAATTATCGGGGATGGAGCCAGGCTGGCCCTCCATCCCCAGAATGAGCTGAGTGTCATCCGCATACCGGTGACACTCCAGCCCAGCTGCGTGCCAACCGAGCAAGTGGTCGGACATAGATGTTAAATAATAAGGGGAGAGAATTGCCCCTGAGGCACCCCCACAGCGAAGTGGGGTAACCCGGAGACAACCTCACCCCTTCTCACTCGCTGGGACCGGTTCCGGAGGAAGGAGGACAGCCAGCTAAGGGCCGACCCCCTCACCCCGGCCCCGGCCAGTCGGTGGGTCAAGAGATCGTAATCGACAGTATCGAACGCTGCCGTGAGGTCCAGTAACACGAGCAGCGCCGATCCACCTTGATCTAGTTGGCGACGCAGCTTGTCTGTGATGGCGACCAGCACAGTCTCCGTCCCATGCCCGAACGGAAGCCGGACTGGAAGGGGTCGAACCAAGTTGCATCATCTAGGTAGGACTGCAACTGCTTCTTACTGAAGACGATGGGCTTAAGAGCTCGCCATCCAGGGTAGGCAGCCGGCACCCACCCAACCCGTATTCGACGGATTCACCTTCAACCGGCTGGCTCGCAGCCATCCAATCACAGCTTCTAGGCATTGATGGAAACAATCGGGTACGGACCCCGGCCTGCCGTCCATTCTCAGCGCCAACTGGGTGTCATCAGCGTACCGATGGCACTCCAGACCAAAGTCGCAAAACAGTTGGGCCAGTGTGCATGAAAGAGTTATGTTGCGGAGCACAACGAGGCAACGCCAGTCAGGACAACGTTAAGTTTCATGCGCCAAGAACTGCCTAGCTCATGTTCTGTCTCTGGGATCTGCTTCTGTATTGTCATGGATTCAAGTGCCTAGTTTCATGGATTTTCTTGGACTCTGTGTTCCCGTCTTCCTTTATGTCTGATGGACTAAACTGGGTTATTATTATTATTATTATTACTACTGTGGATTAACTTTTTACTGCTTTGGCTACGTATATTCTTCAATAAACTCAAGGTCAATTCCCAAGCAAACCCTTTCAGTACTTTCTGTTGGTAATGCGAGCTCTGGGGCCCCCTGGCCCCGACGGGAGGGGCGGGGGCTCCAACATGGCACTGAGCTCGAGCTGCTCGGCGTCTTTAGCCCCGCCCTCCATCTCCACCCCGAAGACACTGTCAACGACCCCCTCTGCCTACGAGTTGGAGCAGCAGCTGACAGAGGCGTTGGGGTCGGGGGGACCGCCCTTCAATGGGTGGCCTCCTTCCTCCAGGGCCGGGGACAACGTGTGGAGGGGGGCGGGGAGGTCTCCGGGAGATCCCCACTTAGTGTGGGGGTCCCCCAGGGGCCATCCTCTCCCCCTTATTATTCAACATTTACATGCCCCTGGCCCAGCTGGCCCGCGACTTTGGTCTGGAGTGTTACCAGTACGCGGATGACACCCAGCTTCTGCTGAGAATGGACGGCAGGCCGGACACCGTACCCGATTGTTTCCATCTATGCCTCGAAGCCGTGACTGGTTGGCTGCGTGCCAGCCGGCTGAAGGTGAATCCGTCGAAGACGGAAATCCTGTGGCCTGGTCGCCCTGGGCTGGGTGGGTGCTGGTTGCCTACCCTGGATGGCGGCGGCTTAGCCCGTCATCTTCGGTTAAGAGCTTGGGCGTTCAGCTGGACTCCCTGCTGACCATGGAGTCCCAGGTCTCTGCGGTCAGCAGGGTGTCCTTCTTCCACCTACGACAGGCTAGGCGACTGGCACCCTACCTGTCCAGGGGCGACCTGGCGACGGTAGTCCAAGCGATGGTCATCTCGAGACTGGACTACTGTAACGCCCTCTACGTTGGCCTTCCCTTGTCGACAATTCGGAAACTCAAGCTAGTGCAGAATGCCGCCGCCGCTTGCTGACGGGCTCGTCGGTGAGGAGCACATCGCCCATCCTCCGGCAGCTGCACTGGCTTCCCCATTGAGTACCGAATTGCCTTCAAGGTGTTGGTTTTGACCTTTAAGGCTCTACACGGCCTAGGGCCTGCGTACCTGAGGGACCGCCTTACCCCGTATGTACCCCCGAGATCACTGCGCTCAGATGAACAGAATCTGCTGACGATACCACCAATCCGCTCCTGCCACCTGTCTGTGACTAGACAGAGAGCCTTTTGTGCGGCAGCTCCGGCGCTGTGGAACTCTCTACCGGACAATGCTCGAGCCATCTCAGAGCTGGCTCCTTTCAGAAGGGCCTGTAAGACCGCCCTCTTCGGACTAGCCTTCTATTAGGCCCAGAAGGACTGTACCCCAAGAAACTTTTGTATGTCACCCTGCACCTCGTGATGTGATGTATTGTGTTTTAATGTGTGTTAATGCTTTTATTGTAGGGCTGCATGTCTGTGACATGAGGCCCATATATATTGTTGTTATCCGCCCCGAGCCTGTGGGGAGGAGCGGAATACAAAATCGAAGAAATAAATAAATAAATAAATGTCTCTGAGATCCTAGCGGGGGTCCCTGGGCAGCGGCCCCGGTGCCGGGCCTATCGACTGCCTGCGATCCCCCAGGTTGAGGCTGGACTACAGCCCGCCTGCCACGAGTCTAGAGAGCCTGCTGTCACCGATGGCCCTATGACTGGGAACACTGCCAACACTGGAGGTCCTGAGGCTGGTCCTCCCCCCCCCCCCAGTGCCCTGATGGTGTGCCTGGAGGCCATGGACAGCCGTTGCCTGCCGCGGGGCATGGCCCGGGTCATGGCGGGAGGGTCAACAAACGGCGGAAGAATCCCTCGCCACCTCAGACGAAACAGAGACGGGGTCGAGGGCGGGCCAGAGGAACTCTCGGCTCTGCCCTGCAACACCTCTTCCCACAGCTGCTGGCTTACGGGGGGTGACCCTCAATGCCGCTGGAACCATACGGCCCCCACAGCCTTCCTCTGGACCTCCGGAGCGAGGGAGGTTTGCGTTGCCCGTGCCTGGGGCACCCAGAGGGTTCCGTCCTAGGACCTTCTGGAATACCAATCCCAGGCGTCGGGCTTCTCGGTTGGCGGACCCCCAACCCAGGAGGCGTGATAACCCGACGACGGGCCTGTGGTGACCGTCAACGTATGGAACTTGAGACTCTAAGGACGCTGCTGGGCTTATGGGATTCTCCTAGGCTTCCCGCGTTCGATGATCGAGCGGGATAGCTTTGACCTTGGACAACTCTGACCCATGTGGCCACGAGCCTGGCTTCCCCTTCCCTTCCCTTAGATGTAGTCACCCCCCCTTTTTTTTGATGTTGTTTGTTTTGTTTGTATGCTATGTATTTCATGTCAAACTGTAAACCGCTCCGAGCCCTCGGGGAGTGGCGGTATAGTAAGTTTGAACATAATAATAATAATAATAATAATATGCCAAGTTTGGTTCAATTCAATTGTTGCAAGAGTTCAGAATGCTCTTTGATGGCGTGTTTGCTGTTTTCCCCCTGCTGGTATGGTGTTTAAAGTCAGAGGTGATTCTTGCTCTGGAGTGCGACACATGGCTGGAACGGACAAGGGAGATGTTGCAATAGACTAGGACAGGGGTGCCCACACTTTTTCAGCATGCAAGCTACTTTTATACTAATAACTCAAGAATCAGGAAAGGATAAATTTCATATATGTATATTGTAACTTTCAGATAAGTATATCTAATCTACTCATTCAACAATGTAAAAATCATATGGTTCGTCTAAAGGCGCATGGAAACAGAGTATCAGTACAATAAACAATCAAATCCGCATTACTCACAGTACCCGTAGGCTGGATAATATAACACAAAGTCAAATATATATCACAATGATATTTGTGTCCCGGTAGTGAAGTCAATCATCAAAGAAAATTATAATCCTGGGCCCGATGGCCAAACGTAGAGTTGAAGATCTAGCAAAGGGTAAATCCAGGGGTATGCAGTGTCGCGGTTCCAATAATCAATGTAGAGTAACTCTGTAGTATAAAGATCAATGGGATGTCCACCTACGGGTATATCCGTGTCGGTAACCGACCCGTTTCGAATTTCTCTTCGTCAGGGTGGCCCCATATGGGTTGACATGCAAACGATAATATTTCTGTAATAAAAGCATACTTAATAGTATCCTGAAAAAATAGCAGGCAAGTAACATAGGGTAGGAGATTAAACATACACTTACCAATTGTAATAAATGAAAATGCTTAATAGCAATGCTGATATCACAGCATGCAATAATCCACCTCAATGGTGTAGGACCGCATTGCTATTAAGCATTTTCATTTATTACAATTGGTAAGTGTATGTTTAATCTCCTACCCTATGTTACTTGCCTGCTATTTTTTCAGGATACTATTAAGTATGCTTATATTACAGAAATATTATCGTTTGCATGTCAGCCCATATGGGCCACCCTGACGAAGAGAAATTAAAACGGGTCGGTTACCGGACACGGATATACCCGTAGGTGGACATCCCATTGATCTTTATACTACAGAGTTACTCTACATTGATTATTGGAAGACACTGCGTACCCCTGATTTACCCTTTGCTAGATCTTCAACTCTACGTTTGGCCATCGGGCCCAGGATTATAATTTTCTTTGATGATTGACTTACTACGGGACACAAATATCATTGTGATATATATTTGACTTTGTGTTATATTATCCAGCCTACGGGTACTGTGAGTAATGCGGATTTGATTGTTTATTGTACTGATACTCTGTTTCCATGCGCCTTTAGAAGAACCATATGATTTTTACATTGTTGAATGAGTAGATGATATACTTATCTGAAAGTTACAATATACATATATGAAATTTATCCTTTCCTGATTCTTGAGTTATTAGTGTGTAAGTAGGCAGGAACTGTATTTTTGCTGGTATATATAAGCTACCTTTATAACAACCAAGTTGCGAAGATCTACTTGGCGCGCGTTCCTGCCGCCACCTTCCGTTTGCGCGGCGTTTCTTCGGCCAATGAGGCTTTAGTGCGCGGGCCCTGGCACTCATCTCTTGACAAGGTGTAGTGACGTGACCGCCCATTGGTTGCTCCCGGAAAGGGGGGGGAGCAAGGCGAAGGCACGCGCAGGGATAGGATGCGAGGCTGCGGGAGGGAGTGAATGAGTGTGTGTGTGTGTGTGTGAGAGAGACGGCCTCGCCAGAGGAGGATGGCCCCCGTGGTGGGGCTGCAGCTGATGAGCGCACACTCGACGCCGGTGAGTGAAGCCTGGACGATGCCCCAGTGGCGAGAAAGAGACAGGCCGGAGTGCGAGGCCCTGTCCAGGCTTCACTCACCGGCGTCGAGGGCACTCTCGTCAACTGCAGCCCCACCGGCGAGGCCTTCTCTCTCACACACACACTCACTCACTCACTCCCACAGCCTCGCATCCTATCCCTTCACATGCCTTCGCCTTGCTCCTGCCCCCCCCCCCCCCCCAGGAGCAACCAATAGGTGGTCACGTCACCACACCGTGTCAAGAGAAGAGCGCCAAGGCCCACCCACTAAAGCCTCATTGGCGGAAGAAGCCCCGCACGGGCAGAAGCGCCCCATCCTGCTGCGATCTACCTTAGATGGGCTTGGGATCGACTCGTCGATCACGATCGACTTCCTGGGCAGCCCTGGACTAGGAGGCTGGGCACTGAATTAATGCGCTGCTAACAGTGGGGTATAAATACAAGCAGGCGCCATTGCTCCGAATGCGATTGTCCTGCCTCTTGGATGGGATGGCCCACGAGGTCTCTTCCAACTAGGACTCTATGATTCTTGGCTCTTCTCCCTTGCGTCTGACCATGCCAACGAATAAGTGTTATTGCAATGAATGAAAGGTCAATAAAGGTAAGAGCCGCCACTGAAGCAGAAACAACTGTGTCTGAAGTCAGTTAACTTGACGATAAGACGCAAGTTGGCCAGCAAACAGGGACTGAAAGGCTGATGTACTCTGTAAGTATGGTGTGATCAGGCCAGGATTAACACTTTTTTGCGCCCTAGGCCACACTTTGGAATTACGCCCCCTTTACGCCAACCTCCCGCCACCTCCAAGGTCCCCATTCCCACCGGCTGGAAAGCTCCGCTGTGCTCTGACGGTCCCCTCGGGAGTCAGGAGGCTTCGGGAGAGCACAGCGGGTGCAAACTCGCTCCAAAGGCACGCACAAGTGAGAGAGCGCACGCGGGAGACAGCGCGCAAGAGAGAGCATGCGAGAGAGCGCGTGAGAGAGCGAGAGAGAGGGTGCGCAAGAGAGAGCACATGAGAGAGAGCGCGTGAGAGCGAGAGAGAGAGGGTGCGCAAGAGAGCACGAGAGCGTGAGAGAGCGAGAGAGGGTGCGCAAGAGCACGCGAGAGCAAGAGAGAGCGCGTGAGAGCGATAGAGAGGGTGCGCAAGAGAGTGAGCAAGAGCACGTGTGAGAAAGCGAGAAAGAGGGTGCGCAAGAGAGAGAGCACGAGAGAGCGCGTGAGAGGGTGCGCAAGAGAGCATGCGAGAGCACGTGAGTGAAAGAGAGCATGCGAGAGAGCGCGTGTGAGATCAAGAGAGAGGGTGTACAAGAGAGAGCACGCGAGAGCGCGTGAGAGCGAGAGAGAGGGTGCGCAAGAGAGAGCATGCGAGAGAGCGCGTGAGAGCGAGAGAGGGTGCGCAAGAGAGAGCACGCAAGAGAGCGCGTGAGAGCGAGAGAGGGTGCGCAAGAGAGAGCACGCGAGAGCGCGTGAGAGCGAGAGAGAGGGTGCGCAAGAGAGAGCACGCGAGAGAGCGCGTGAGAGCGAGAGAGAGGGTGCACAGAGAGAGCACGCGAGAGCGCGTGAGAGCGAGAGAGAGGGTGCGCAAGAGAGAGCATGCGAGAGAGCGCGTGAGAGCGAGAGAGGGTGCGCAAGAGAGAGCACGCGAGAGAGCGCGTGAGAGCGAGAGAGGGTGCGCAAGAGAGAGCACGCGAGAGCGCGTGAGAGCGAGAGAGAGGGTGCGCAAGAGAGAGCACGAGAGAGCGCGTGAGAGGGTGCGCACGAGAGAGCACGCGAGAGAGCGCGTGAGAGCGAGAGAGAGGGTGAAAGAAGAGAGAGGACGCGAGAGCGCGTGAGAGCGAGAGGGTGAAAGAAGAGAGAGCACGCGAGAGAGCCGCCGTGAGAGCGAGAGAGAGAGGTGCGCAAGAGAGAGAGTGAGAGAGCGCGTGAGAGCGAGAGAGAGGGTGCGCAAGAGAGAGCACGCGAGAGAGCGCGTGAGAGCGAGAGAGAGGGTGCGCAAGAGAGAGCACGCGAGAGAGCGCGTGAGAGCGAGAGAGAGGGTGCGCAAGAGAGAGCACGCGAGAGAGCGCGTGAGAGCGAGAGAGGGTGCGCAAGAGAGAGCACGCGTAGAGCGTGAGAGCGAGAGAGAGGGTGCGCAAGAGAGCACGCGAGAGCGCGTGAGAGCGAGAGAGAGGGTGCGCAAGAGAGAGCACGCGAGAGAGCGCGTGAGAGCGAGAGAGAGGGTGCGCAAGAGAGAGCACGCGAGAGAGCGCGTGAGAGCGAGAGAGAGGGTGCGCAAGAGAGAGCACGCGAGAGAGCGCGTGAGAGCGAGAGAGAGGGTGCGCAAGAGAGAGCACGCGAGAGAGCGCGAGAGAGAGAGAGTGCGCGCAAGAGAGAGCACGCGAGAGCGCGTGAGAGCAAGAGAGGTTGTGCAAGAGCACGCGTGAGAGCGAGAGAGAGGGTGCGCAAGAGAGTGAGCAAGAGCGCGCGTGAGAGCAAGAGAGGGTGCGCAAGAGAGAGCACGAGAGAGAGCGTGTGAGAGGGTGCGCAAGAGAGCACGCGAGAGAGCGCGTGAGAGCGAGAGAGGGTGCGCAAGAGAGTGAGCACGAGAGAGAGTGCGTGAGAGGGTGTGCAAGAGAGCATGCGAGAGAGCGCGTGAGAACGAGAGAGAGGGTGCGCAAGAGAGTGAGCAAGAGTGCGCGTGAGAGGGTGCGCAAGAGAGAGCATGCAAGAGAGCGCGTGAGAGAGCGAGAGAGAGGGTGCGCAAGAGAGCACGTGAGAGAGTAAGAGAGAGGGTGCGCAAGAGAGCACGCGAGAGAGAGCGTGTGAGAGGGTGCGCAAGAGAGCATGCGAGAGAGAGTGCGTGAGGGTGCGCAAGAGAGCATGCGAGAGAGCGCGTGAGAGTGCGCAAGAGAGAGACTGAGAGAGCGCGTGAGAGGGTGCGCAAGAGAGAGCATGCAAGAGAGCGCGTGAGAGAGCGAGAGAGAGGGTGCGCAAGAGAGCAAGAGAGCGCGCATGAGAGAGCAAGAGAGTGCGCAAGAGAGAGAATGAGAGAGCGCGTGAGAGGGTGCGCAAGAGAGAGCATGCAAGAGAGCGCGTGAGAGAGCGAGAGAGAGGGTGCGCAAGAGAGCAAGAGAGCGCGCATGAGAGAGCTAGAGGGTGCGCAAGAGAGAGAGCACGTGAGAGAGTAAGAGAGGGTGCGCAAGAGAGCACGCGAGAGAGAGCGCGTGAGAGGGTGCGCAAGAGAGCACGCGAGAGCAAGAGAGGACGTGAGAGAGCGAGAGCGAGCGCAAGAGAGAGAGCACATGCGCGAGAGAGAGAGCGAGAGACGGAGGGGACGGAGCAGAGACTTTGCCGGGAGAAGGAGCAAGGAGGGGCATGAGAAAGGGGGAAAGAAGGGCACAGACCAGTTTCGTTTTTTTTGGTCTGTGATATGGGCCCCCCCCCCCTTGGCTTGCGCCCCTAGGCCATGGCCTCGTTGGCCTTATGGGCAATCCGGGCATGGGTGTGATGTCTGGAGGAGAAGCTGGGGGCAAAAGTGGTCCTCGGCAGCCATGGATTGCTCAAATGCGACAGAAGTCTCCCATGGACATCAAAGTCAGAGTCCCATCAAAACACCTTCTGCTTGGCTGGAAATTTCTTGCTAATTCACAGAGGAAAACGTTCTGACGTAACCCGTCATCCCAATAAAAGAAAGCGGAAGAAAGCAGAAAGAAGGCTTGCGGAGGAAAACAGAGGCGAGAGAAACCCTCACTTGTGTGCTGTTAATGGACGGGGGTATTGCCCCCGTTGCCCCAAAGGGAAGCCTCACCTGCAGGGTCTGCGAGAGCTTCACGAAATCCCTCTGCACTTGCTCGCTGACGTCCAGCTCCGTCTGCAGCCGCTGGGCTTTGTTCTTCTCCTCGAACATCAGCCGCTCGAGGGTCACCTGAAGCAAGACATCCAGGCGTCAGGGCCCGCACTTTGTGCACACGGTACGCATGTTATGGTCCGAGTTAAGAGACTGTTTTGAGGACCTCGATCGAACTATTTATTTATTTATTTATTTATTTATTTATTTATTTATTTATTTATTGTTCGGTTTTTATATCCCGCTCCTCCCTGCAGGCTCGGGGCGCATCACAAACATACAATAAGAACACAGAATGTAAACAATGATAAAAATAACGGAATTACAAAATCCTAAAACTCATGGACACAGGCACGAGCGAGTCTTTGCATTTTAGATTTAACTAAAAGCAAGCCTAGAAAGAGCGGTCTTGCACGCCCTCCGAAAAGGGACAAGCTCTGACATCGCACGACTATGGTCCAGCAGTGAGTTCCAGAGCACGGGGGCCGCAACAGAAAAGGCTCGCTGTCTCGTGGTGGACAGGTGGCAGGAGCGGATCGATGGAATGGCCAACAGGTTGCGCTCTTCTGAGCGTAGTGATCTCGGGGGCGCATACGGGGTAAGGCGGTCCCTCAGGTACACAGGCCCTAGACCGTGTAAGGCAGGGGTGCCCAGACTTTTTCAGCATGCGAGCTACTTAAACTAAAACCAAGTCAGAAAGATCTACCAAGAGGGAACAGGGCGGAGTCAGGGGAAGGGGGCGGGGCTTGGCAGGGCTTGGCTCCGCCCCCTCCTCCCTCTGGCTTCAGCATTTCCACAGCTTCTCCAGGGTACAGAAAGGTTGTGCCAAGCCAGTGGTGGCTATCTATGCCACCACTGGCTTGGCATTACCCTCTTCTACCCTGGAGAAGCCAGAGGGGGAGGGGGCGGAGCTTGGTGGGGCTTAGCTCCGCCCCCTCCCTCTGGCTTGAGCATTTCCACATCTTCTCAAGTGTAGAAGGGGGTAACGCCAAGCCAGAGGTGGCTATCTATGCCACCACTGGCTTGGCATTACCCTCTTCTACCCTGGAGAAGCCAGAGGGGGAGGGGCGGAGCTTGGCGGGGCTTAGCTCCACCCCCTTTTCCTCTGGCTTTAGCATTACCACAGCTTCTCCAGGGTACAGACAGGTTATGCCAAGCCAGTGGTGGCTATCTATGCCACCACTGGCTTGGCATTACCCTCTTCTACCCAGGAGAAGCAGTGGAAATGCTGAAGCCGGCGGAGGGGGCGAGGCTTGGTGGGACTTAGCTCCGCCCCCTCCTCCTCTGGCTTCAGCATAGATAGCCACCACTGGCTTGGCATTACCCCCTTCTACTCTTGAGAAGCTGTGGAAATGCCGTAGCCGGCGGAGTGGGCGAGGCTTGGTGGGACTTAGCTCCGCCCCCTCCTCCTCTGGCTTCAGCATTTCCACAGCTTCTCCAGGGTACAGAAAGGCTATCTATGGCACCACTGGCTTGGCATTACCCTCTTCTACCCAGGAGAAGCAGTGGAAATGCTGAAGCCGGCGGAGGGGGCGGGGCTTGGCAGGGCTTAGCTCCGCCCCCTTTTCCTCTGGCTTCAGCATAGATAGCCACCACTGGCTTGGCATTACCCACTTCTACCCAGTAGAAGCATGGGAAATGCTGAAGCCGGCGGAGGGGGCTTGGCAGGGCTTAGCTCCGCCCCTTTTCCTCTGGCTTCAGCATAGATAGCCACCACTGGCTTGGCATTACCCTCTTCTACCCAGGAGAAGCAGTGGAAATGCTGAAGCCGGCGGAGGGGGGGGGCTTGGCAGGGCTTAGCTCCGCCCCTTTTCCTCTGGCTTCAGCATAGATAGCCACCACTGGCTTGGCATTACCCTCTTCTACCCAGGAGAAGCAGTGGAAATGCTGAAGCCGGCGGAGGGGGGGGGGCTTGGCAGGGCTTAGCTCCGCCCCTTTTCCTCTGGCTTCAGCATAGATAGCCACCACTGGCTTGGCATTACCCTCTTCTCCCCAGGAGAAGCAGTGGAAATGCTGAAGCCGCGGAGGGGCGGGGCTTGGCAGGGCTTAGCTCCGCCCCTTTTCCTCTGGCTTCAGCATAGATAGCCACCACTGGCTTGGCATTACCCTCTTCTACCCTGTTTAAGGCATGAATTGACAGTAAGGCTTCATTAACTTGATTTCCCTGACTAGGCCTCACCTAATGGGATACTGTTTAAGGCATGAATTGACAGTAAGGCTTCATTAACTTGATTTTCCCAACTAGGCCTCAGCTCATGGGACATTGTGTATGGCCTGAATTGACAGTAACCAACCTTGCAATGACGGCTCAGGACCACACTTGCCAAACAAGGGACCACTGGGCCACTTCACAGCCTGTTGTGGTTTAGGGCAGGATGGGCCACAAATAATGGGGTTTGCAGTACCTTCACCTCATTCACTTCCCAAACAACACTGTAGCCCCTATAAAACACAGACCAGGCCCACAATTGGCGGCCCTTGTGATAGCAAGGTTTCCTTAACTTGATTTCCCTGACTAGGCCTCACCTAATGGGATACTGTTTAAGGCATGAATTGACAGTAAGGCTTCCTTAACTTGATTTTCCTGACTAGGCCCCCAACAATGACAGAACAAGACCAAACTTGGCACACAGACCCCCCCAAGATGCACCCTACATCCTGGGGCAGTTTGAGGGAGGATGGACCATGGATGATGGGACTTGCAGTACTTAAATGCACTTCCTTAGAGCACTGCGGCCCACACCAATGACGAATCAGGACCAAACTTGGCACACAGACGCCCAATGGCCCACTTTACAAACCTGCTGTGGTTAACGGCAGGATGGCTCACAAATGATGGGATTTGCAGTACCTTCACCCAATTTATTTATTTATTTATTTATTTATTATTCGGGCTTCTATGCCGCCGACTCCCTGAGGCTCGCGGCGGCTTACAGGAGCCGAAGGGCACAGTAAAATACAAGGCAATAAAACAGTTAAAAACAATTAAAAACAATTCATTCCCCACAGAACATTGCAGCCCCTACAAATCACAGACCAGGCCCAAACTTGGCACACAGAGCCCCCATGACCTACTCTACATCCTGGTGCAGTTTGGATAACGGTGGACCAGTACCTTCCCTCACTTCCAGAGACCGCTGCCACCCTCATCCAGAGAATGATCAAGACCAAATGTGACACACACCGCCCCCATAACCCACTCTACATCCTGGTGCTGTTTGGAGGGGGATGGACCATGGCCATTGGGACTCGCAGTACCTTCACTGAGTTCTTGAGACCACTACCGTGTTTCCCCGAAAGACAGCGTCTTACTTTCTTTTGACCCCCAAAATCCCCACTACGGCTTACTTTTGGGGTACGGCTTACATTGGGCGACTGTACCCCGAAAGTAAAAAGAAAGTAAGACTTACTGGGGGCGGCATGGCGTGGCTTCCTGGCTGGGCTCCCAGAGGGCTCAAAAGGGCCCGGAATCCTCCTCCTCTTCCTCCTCTTCCTCCCAGCGGCGCCTTCTCCCTCTCGCGGTTCCGCCCCCTCCCTTCACTGAAGGGAGAAGGGGCGGAGCCGCCCGGCGAGAAGGAAAAAGCGCCGGCGGAAGTCCCGCCCGCACGGCGATTCAGACATCTTTCCCCACCGCCGCCCCTGCTCCCCCGCGCTCCAAACACGAGCGGGCGGCGCTTAAAAGAGCCTGAGTCGCCCTGGGGGCGGACTTCCGCCGCGCCTTCTCCCTCTCGCCGGTTCCGCCCGCTTCAGCCGCTGCCTGGGTGCTGTGCCAGGGAGGGGGGTCTCTCGGAGGCACCCCTTTCCCTGGCAAAGCATCCAGGCAGCGTCTGCAGCCGGCGCCCGCTTCAGCTGCTGCCTGGGTGCTTTGCCAGGGAGGGGGGTCTCTCGGAGGCACCCCTTTCCCTGGCAAAGCATCCAGGCAGCGTCTGCAGCCGGCGCCCGCTTCAGCTGCTGCCTGGGTGCTTTGCCAGGGAGGGGGTCTCTCGGAGGCAACCCCTTCCCTGGCAAAGCATCCAGGCAGCGTCTGCAGCCGGCGCCCGCTTCAGCTGCTGCCTGGGTGCTTTGCCAGGGAGGGGGGTCTCTCGGAGGCACCCCTTTCCCTGGCAAAGCATCCAGGCAGCGTCTGCAGCCGGCGCCCGCTTCAGCCGCTGCCTGGGTGCTTTGCCAGGAGGGGGTCTCTCGGAGGCACCCCTTCCCTGGCAAAGCATCCAGGCAGCGTCTGCAGCCGGCGCCCGCTTCAGCTGCTGCCTGGGTGCTTTGCCAGGGAGGGGTCTCTCGGAGGCACCCTTTTTCCTGGCAAAGCATCCAGGCAGCGTCTGCAGCCGGCGCCCGCTTCAGCTGCTGCCTGGGTGCTTTGCCAGGGAGGGGGTCTCTCGGAGGCACCCCTTCCCTGGCAAAGCATCCAGGCAGCGTCTGCAGCCGGCGCCCGCTTCAGCTGCTGCCTGGGTGCTTTGCAGGGAGGGGGTCTCTCGGAGGCAACCCTTTCCCTGGCAAAGCATCCAGGCAGCAGCTGCAGCCGGCGCCCCGCTTCAGCTGCTGCCTGGGTGCTTTGCCAGGGAGGGGGTCTCTCGGAGGCAACCCTTTCCTGGCAAAGCATCCAGGCAGCAGCTGCAGCAGCCGGCGCCCGCTTCAGCCGCTGCCTGGGTGCTTTGCCAGGAGGGGGTCTCGGAGGCAACCCTTTCCTGGCAAAGCATCCAGGCAGCGTCTGCTCAGCGCCGCTTCAGCTGCTGCCTGGGTGCTTTGCCAGGGGGGTCTCTCGGAGGCACCCTTTCCCTGGCAAAGCATCCAGGCAGCGCTCTGCAGCCGGCGCCCGCTTCAGCTGCTGCCTGGGTGCTTTGCCAGGGGGGGGGTCTCTCGGAGGCAACCCTTTCCCTGGCAAAGCATCCAGGCAGCGTCTGCAGCCGGCGCCCGCTTCAGCTGCTGCCTGGGTGCTTTGCCAGGGAGGGGTCTCGGAGGCACCCTTTCCCTGGCAAAGCATCCAGGCAGCGGCTGCAGCCGGCGCCGCTTCAGCTGCTGCCTGGGTGCTTTGCCAGGGAGGGGTCTCTCGGAGGCAACCCTTTCCCTGGCAAAGCATCCAGGCAGCGTCAGCGTCAGGCGGCGCCGCTTCAGCTGCTGCCTGGGTGCTTTGCCAGGGAGGGGTCTCTCGGAGGCACCCCTTTCCCTGGCAAAGCATCCAGGCAGCGTCTGCAGCAGGCGCCCGCTTCCGCTGCCTGGGTGCTTTGCCAGGAGGGGGTCTCTCGGAGGCAACCCTTTCCCCTGGCAAAGCATCCAGGCAGCGTCTGCAGGCGGCGCCCGCTTCAGCTGCTGCCTGGGTGCTTTGCCAGGGAGGGGGTCTCGGAGGCACCCTTTCCCCTGGCAAAGCATCCAGGCAGCGTCTGCAGCCGGCGCCCGCTTCAGCTGCTGCCTGGGTGCTTTGCCAGGGAGGGGGTCTCTCGGAGGCAACCCTTTCCCTGGCAAAGCATCCAGGCAGCGCCTGCAGCCGGCGCCCTTCAGCTGCTGCCTGGGTGCTTTGCCAGGGAGGGGGTCTCTCGGAGGCACCCCTTTCCTGGCAAAGCATCCAGGCAGCGGCTGCAGCCGGCGCCGCTTCAGCTGCTGCCTGGGTGCTTTGCCAGGGGGGGTCTCTCGGAGGCAACCCTTTCCCTGGCAAAGCATCCAGGCAGCGTCTGCAGGCGGCGCCGCTTCAGCTGCTGCCTGGGTGCTTTGCCAGGGGGGGGTCTCGGAGGCACCCCTTCCCCTGGCAAAGCATCCAGGCAGCGGCTGCAGCCGGCGCCCGCTTCAGCTGCTGCCTGGGTGCTTTGCCAGGGAGGGGGTCTCTCGGAGGCAACCCTTTCCTGGCAAAGCATCCAGGCAGCGTCTGCAGGCGGCCCGCTTCAGCTGCTGCCTGGGTGCTTTGCCAGGGAGGGGGTCTCTCGGAGGCACCCTTTCCCTGGCAAAGCATCCAGGCAGCGTCTGCAGCCGGCGCCCGCTTCAGCTGCTGCCTGGGTGCTTTGCCAGGAGGGGGTCTCTCGGAGGCAACCCTTTCCCTGGCAAAGCATCCAGGCAGCGTCTGCAGCCGGGCGCCGCTTCAGCTGCTGCCTGGGTGCTTTGCCAGGGAGGGGGTCTCGGAGGCACCCTTTCCTGGCAAAGCATCCAGGCAGCGGCTGCAGCCGGCGCCTTCAGCTGCTGCCTGGGTGCTTTGCCAGGGAGGAGGGTCTCTCGGAGGCAACCCTTTCCCTGGCAAAGCATCCAGGCAGCGTCTGCAGGCGGCGCCGCTTCAGCTGCTGCCTGGGTGCTTTGCCAGGAGGGGGGTCTCGGAGGCACCCTTTCCTGGCAAAGCATCCAGGCAGCGGCTGCAGCCGGGCGCCCGCTTCAGCTGCTGCCTGGGTGCTTTGCCAGGGAAAGGGGTGCCGCCGAGAGACCCCTCCCTGGCAAAGCATCCCGGCAGCTGCAGAAGGGCGGGGCTCGCCCCTCCTCCCTTCAGTGAAGGGAGGGGGCGGAACCGGCGAGAGGGAGAAGGCGCCGGGCGGAGTCCCGCCCCATGGCGACTCAGGCGTTTTCCCCGCTGCCCCGCTCGTGTTTGAGCGCGGGCGGGCCGGGCGGCTTAAAAGCACCTGATTCGCCATCGGGCGGACTCCGCCGGTGCTTTTTTCCTCACGCAGGCGGCGGTGGCTCCGCCCCTCCTCCCTTCAGGGGGGCGGGGGCCGGAACCGGCGAGAGGGAGAAGGCACCGCTGGGAGGAAGAGGAGGAAGAGGAAGAGGATGGAAGACGCCGCTGCTGCCCGCTGCCGCCCGAGGCCCGCTGCCGCCCGAGGTCGGCTTACTTTTTCGGGTACGGCTTATATAAGCCGACCCCTCTGACACCCCGATACGGCTTACAATCGGGGTGTCTTATTTTCGGGGAAACACGGTACAAGCCGCATAAACATCTAATACGAACCAACCTTGGCACACAATGCCTTCCTCAAATAACCCGGGCACCACCGGGTCCTCAGCTAGTAAATAAATAAAATAAACCCAGGAACAGAAATAGTGTGACACGATGTTATGGGAGTCGTGGCATCAAGGCGCACCTGTGAGATGCAAAAGAGGTATGTTTCTTAGGCCGCATCTACGCTGCCATATAAACTCCAAATCATCTGCTTGATTATCTGAACTGGATTATATGGTAGTGTAGACTAATATAATCCAGATCAAACCTGGATTTCATAGGACAGTGTAGATGGGGCCTGTTGACATAGTGTAATAAAGATTTCCCACTTCAATGGAGCGTATATCTGGGAGAGAGGGGCCCCGACTCTCTTCTACCCAAGAGACCCAGGCACCTCTGCAGGTTACCTTTGCTGCCGCCTCCTTCCTCAGCTGCTCTTCGAGGCTGTTTTTCCTTCCCTGAAAGCCTTCCAGCTGATGCCTTTTCTCCTTCAAGGCGGATTCCACCTGGGGGGGGGGAAGAGTCAGAATTACAAGCGTTACACGTATGTGGCGAATGCCTGATCTCCGTCTGTCGTGTAAGCTTCACACGTGTCGGACGGTATCTCCCACCCAGGAAGTCACCCCTCGGCCGCGGGCAAGGGCTCACCAGCTCCTTCTCTGCTTTTATTCTCTCCAATTCGGCTTTCAGGCCAGATGCAGCAGCTGCAAGGAAAAGGAAAGACACTGTAAACTCCCCTATGGATTGTATTGTCCAAGGCTTTCAATGGGGTGTTGGTTGTGTGGGCTTTCGGGCTGCGCAGCCAGTGTGTTCCAGCAGCATTTGCTCCTCCTTTTGTTTCGCCTGCACATGTGCCTCCTGGCATCTCCAGCAGATCTGATAGGAGTCAAGCCGGTGGAGGGAGGATGTAATCTCTATATATAAAGGAAGAGTCGTCATGGAACGACCGTCCCAAACAGAGAAACCTTACAACGCAGAGACACCAAACTTGCCAACAGAAATAGGCCTCAGGCAAGGTAAGTTTGTAGCAAAGAAACTCCCCCCCCCAAACCTAAAACGCCCCCAAAACAACGAGTAAAAGAACCTACATTTCCCAGCATCCTCCGGGCCTGCCAACGACTCTCCCAGCCTTCAGGCGGCGGGAGCTTTCCTGGGCACGCTCCAAGCCCAGGAAGGAAGACATTCAGAGCTCCACCATCGAACCTTTGCATAGGGGGAGAGCTGTTCTGCCCCCAGCAAAGAGTTCTGATATTATTTATTTATTTATTTATTATTTCGCATTTGTCTGTCAACCCCCCAACAGCTTGGGGCAACGTACAACAGTTCGTAAAATACAATTGTCAGATAACTCATAAGCCACAGTAAAACCATTAAGATGGAATTACAATTAGAACAGTTGAAACAACAAATGGAGTCGCAGTGGGGTGTCAGCCAGGCAGCGCGAGCTACAGTCTAGCGAACCCCGAAGGCTTGCTGGAACAGCAATGTCTTGACTGCTCTCCTGAACGGGAGGAGGCCCTGGGTGGCACGGATGCCGGCGGGCAGTGCGTTCCACAGGGTTGGGGCTGCAACAGAGAAAGCCCGGCGGCGGGTTGCGGACAGATGGTAGGTCCTCACATTTGGGATGACCAGGAGGTTGAGCTCTTCGGAGCGCAGTGATCTGGTGGGATGGTATGGGACAAGGCGGTCCCGCAGGTACACTGGCCCCAGACCATGTGAGGCCTCAAAAGTCAGGACTAACACTTTGAAGGCAATCCGGCATTCAATTGGGAGCCAGTGCAGTTCGCGCAGGATTGGCGTGATGTGGTGGCCAATCGGGACCCCCGCCAGGAGTCGCGCTGCGGCGTTCTGCACCAGCTTGAGTCTCCGGATTACCGACAGAGGAAGGCCAATGTAAAGAGCGTTACAGTAGTCCAGCCTCGAGATGACCGTGGCTTGGATCACTGTGGCTAAGTCGCGCCGGGACAAGTAGGGGGCCAGCTTCCTCGCCTGGCGAAGATGGAAAAATGCTGCCCTGCTGACGCTGGAGACGTGGGCCTCCATCGACAACAGGGGGTCCAGGGTTACTCCTAAGCTCTTAACAGAGGGCGACGGACATAATGTCACGCCGTCCAGGGCTGGAAGCTGAACATCCCTACAGCCCGGAGGACCCAGCCACAGGATCTCCGTCTTTGCCGGATTCACCTTCAACCTACTGGCTCGCAGCCATCCAGTGACGGCCTCAAGGCAACGATGGAAGTTATCGGGTACGGATTCGAGACTGCCCTCCATCTTCAAGATAAGCTGGGTGTCATCAGCGTACTGGTGGCACACCAGCCCAAAACTACGCACCAGCTGGGCAAGTGGTCGCATATAGATGTTAAATAAGAGGGGGAGAGAATAGCCCCTGAGGAACCCCGCAAAGAAGCGGGAAAGCCCCGGAGACATCCTTGCCCCTCCTCACTCGCTGTAGCCAGTTTCGGAGGAAGGAGGTCACCCAATTAAGGGCTGTCCCCCTCACTCCGGCCCTGGCAAGGCGGTGAGTCAATAGATCATAATCGACTGTATCAAACACCGCCGTGAGGTCCAATAACAGAAGCAGTGCTGATCCGCCCTGATCCAGCTGGCAGCGCAACTCAACCCGAGATGGAGACCAGGACCGTCTCCGTCCCATGCCCCGGACGGAAGCCGGACTGGAAGGGGTCTAGCCAAGCTGCGTCATCTAGGAAGGACTGCAACTGCTCCATTGCCGCCTTCTCAAGTACCTTGCCCAGGAACGATAAATTCGAGATGTCCTCCTAAGAACTCCGCAACTACCTTCCTTTGACTGCAGGATCGAACCTATCACCTGACTACCTTCTGGCAATGTATAGCATTGTTGGGCCCTGAGCCTGCTCAGACTTTGCCCCCTAATTACCTCATGTTCCCACTTTCCCTTTCCTTTCCCTTCCTTTCCTATAGTGTTATTTTTATTTATTTTGTTTATTTATATTGTTTTGTGTCAAAAAAAATATTGGTAAACCGCTCCGAGCCCTCCGGGAGTGGCGGTATAGAAGTTTGAAGAAATAAATAAATAAATAAATATGAGGGACAATGGCTCTTTAAGTTAAGGAAATGTTTACAAGGTTCCTTACGTTGCAAAGGAAGTCAACACAAGGCTCCTTATGTTTACCAACACCCGTTAAGGAGAGGCAACTTCTGCCCGGAACGGAGCTGAATCATTCATTTACAAGCTTGGAAAAATACTAACAAGAAATATTGCTCTGTAGGAGACCCTCTAATAGTCCAAAAGTGTGACAGACAGCTGTGCTGCCCACCAGCCAAGCTCTTCTCCACGGGAAGGAGAGAGATGGTGTTCCTCTGGGAGCAGGCCCGGATTGCCCATAAGGCCAACATAGGCCAAGGCCAAGGGGCGCAAGCCGAGTGGGGCGCCATTCACGGACCAAAAATGAAAGTTAGTTAGGAAGAGCTGCCAAGAAAGGACTTTCGGTCCCACGGACATTCCCCGGAAGTCCTCCCAGCCCAACCAGTTCCAGAGCAGCCAGAGGGGGACTCCCAGAGCCCCTGGAACTAGGAGGACCCTCGAATTTTCTTCTGGACCCCTGGAGCGGGAGAGGTCCGCGAGGATTGGCCTTGATGCATCCAGGAGGTTCCCTGCTAGGACCTTCTGGAATGCCAAAGCAAAAGGAGTTGGGTGTTCTCAGAAAACGTCGTAGGAGTAAGCAGAGAAGGGTTTCTTGGAAGGTATTCAAGGTTTAATGTTCACTTCAAATATATCACAATTCAAAATAGAAGAGTAAGTGGAATGTATGCTGTTGTAAATCACAGGTCACACACTTTCCAGCCAAAAAAGTCCCAGGAGTTCATATATCAATGTGTAAATCACTAGTAGTATGCAAACAAATGGTGCGGGACAGGCGAAAGGAAATGGGTCAACGGTCACTACAGGCCTCGCCGTTTCGCCTAATTAGGCTTCTTCCGGACCCCAAAGTAAACAAAATATAGTGCACAGTGACAATTCCACTGGTCCAAGGGTTCAATATGGGCGTTCGACCATACCGGTGGCTGTGTCCACCTCCTTCAGGATGAATATAATCTTAATATAATATTGAACCCTTGGACCAGTGGAATTGTCACTGTGCACTATATTTTGTTTACTTTGGGGTCCGGAAGAAGCCTAATTAGGCGAAACGGCGAGGCCTGTAGTTGACCGTTGACCCATTTCCTTTCCGCCTGTCCCGCACCATTTGTTTGCATACTACTAGTGATTTACACATTGATATATGAACTCCTGGGACTTTTTTGGCTGGAAAGTGTGTGACCTGTGATTTACAACAGCATACATTCCACTTACTCTTCTATTTTGAATTGTGATATATTTGAAGTGGACATTAAACCTTGAATACCTTCCAAGAAACCCTTCTCTGCTTACTCCTAGGACCTTCTGGAATGCCAACTACAGACGTAGAGTGTCCCCGCTGGCGAACCCCCAACCCAGGAGTTCTGACACCCTGGTGAGGGGGAGATCGGACCCACAGGCTTGTGGTGACCGTCTCCCAACGGATCTGGTGACTCTAAGGACACTGTTGGACTTGTGGGACTCCCCTCGTTCGATGGTCGAGCCACTGCTGGCTTGACCCCTGGATAGCTCACTGACCCATGTGGTCACAAGCCCTGGTCTCCCCTCCCCTGCCTTAGATGTAGTACCCCCCTTTTGTGTTGTATCGTATTGTTCGTATACTACCGTGTTTCCCCGAAAGTATGACACCCCCGATTGTAAGACGTATTGGGGGTGTCAGGGGGGTCGGCTAATGTAAGCCGTACCCCGAATGTAAGCCGTACCTCGTCGCCATGCCCACGCTGCCGCCGCCGCCGCCGCCGGCCCATCGGCGCGGCACACCTCCCGCGGCGCACCTTTCTGCCAGGCCTCTGCGCGTCCAAGAAAGGGAGGGGAAGGCGCAGGGGCGGAGGAAGCGGCGGCAGCGTCAGAGTGGCGCTCTGGGCGTCGGCGCTTCCCTCCCGCCTCTGGCTCTCCCCCTCCCTCTTTTCTCCAAGAAAGGGAGGGAGGCGCAGGGGCTCCCCAAGCGGCGGCGCGTCAGGTGACGGCTCTGACGGCGTCGGCTGTCCCTCCGCCCCTTGCGCTCTTCCCCCCCCCCTTCCTAAAATCGTGTCAGAGGCCTGGCAGAAGGCTTGACCCCTGGATAGCCGCACTTGTGTCTTAGTTTATATAAGACGTACCCCAAAAGTAAGGGACTTTTGGGGGGAAAGAAAGTAAGTAACGCTGTCTTATGTTCGAATACTATGTATTTTATGTCAAACTGTAAACCGCTCCAAGCCTACGGGGAGTATAGGAAGTTTGAAGAATAAATAAATAAATAAATAATAAAAATCCTCCGTGGCCAGCCCTTGGGAATGGCGGGAGTTGAAGCACAAAGGCCCCGGAGGGAGGGAGGGAGGGCCGAACCTGGTCTCAAGGCAGGACACGCAGGGCGAGAAGCAACAGCAGCGGCTCCCCTCCCTTCCTCCTCCCCGGGGGCGGGGCCTCCCAAGGTGACATCACTTCCTCCCTCCTCCTCCGCCAGGCTCGCCTTCCTTGTTTGCTCCGTTGCCTCCCAGGGTGACGTCACTCCTTCCCACCCTCCCTCCCGGGCAGCCGGCCAATCGGGGAGCCTCCCTCCCTCCTGGGCGGGCGTGGCTCCACGGACTCGGGCCAATAGGAAGGCGAGGGCCTGCTTGGTGGCGGAAGTCCACGGAGGGGGGTTCTCCCTGAGCCACGGATTGCAACCAAGGAGGAGCAGCGGCCCTGAAGGAGACGGAGACGGGTGGGTGTCTCTCTTACCCCATATGTGCCCAGAAGACCAATGTGTTCAGAGGGGCTCAACTTGCTGGAGGTGCCTGGTATAAAGACCTACAGGCTATCTAGTACGCGGCAGAGGGCGTTTGTTGTGGCCGCGCCGACACTGTGGAACTCCCTGCCTGAGGAGACACGAGTCATACGGGACTTGATGCCATTTCGCATCTCTCTCCAGGGATGCCCCCGAAGGAAGGAAGGCCCCCCAGGCCTCTCCCCACTACTCTCCCTCCCTGGGGCACGGGGATCCTAATCAGCCGCGGCAGATGGCCACCCCGCCACGGCCTTCAAGCCCCCGGGCGAGGAAGGAAAGAAAGGCAGCGTGCGTCTTGGGCCCCACCCTCCCTTCCCGGATCCCAAACAACTGGGATGGCCCGCGACTTTCATCTGGAGTGTTATCAGTACGCGGATGACACCCAGCTTCTGCTGAGAATGGACGGCAGGCCGGACACCGTACCCGATTGTTTCCATCAATGCCTTGAAGCCGTGACTGGATGGCTGCGCGCCAGCCGGCTGAAGGTGAATCCGTCGAAGACGGAGATCTTGTGGCCCGGTCGGCCTGGACTGGATGAGTGCCGGTTGCCTACCCTGGATGGCGAGCGACTTAGCCCGTCATCCGTTGTTAAGAGCTTGGGTGTCCAATTGGACCTCCTGCTGACCATGGAGACTCAGGTCTCCGCGGCCAGCAGGGCGTCATTTTTCCACCTACGACAGGCTAGGTGACTGGCACCCTACCTTTCCAGGGGCGACCTGGCCACGGTGATCCAGGTGACGGTCATCTCGAGACTGGACTACTGTAACGCCCTCTACGTTGGCCTTCCCTTGTCGACAATCCGGAAACTCAAGCTGGTGCAAAACGCCGCTGCTCGCTTGCTGGCGGGAGCGTCAGTAAGGGAGCACATCACGCCCATCCTCTGGCAATTGCACTGGCTACCCATCGAGTACCGAATTGCCTTCAAGGTGATGGTTTTAACCTTTAAGGCCTTACACGGCCTAGGGCCTGCGTACCTGAGGGACCGCCTTGCCCCGTACATTCCCCCGAGATCACTACGTTCGGAGGAATTGAATTTGCTCCTGGTACCATCGGTCCGCGCCTGCCACTTGTCAACAGCCAGGCAAAGAGCCTTCTCTGTGGCAGCCCCGGCGCTCTGGAACTCCCTCCCAGACGATGCCCGAGCTATCACGGAGCTCTTCCCGTTCCGTAGGGCCTGCAAGACCGCCCTTTTTTATTTATTTATTTCCTGGAAGGAAAGGTTCTCGCATTTTAATAAGACCAAACGTTGCCCCCCGCCTCTCTCTCTCTCGCACACATGTTTATTTATTTATTTATTTATTTATTATTCGGGTTTCTATGCCGCCGACTCCCTGAGGCTCGCGGCGGCTCACAGGAACCGAAGGTACAACTACACACAAGCAATGCGATAAAACATCTAAGACAATTAAACAGTTAAAACAGCAAAATACGAAACCCCCAGGTACAGTTCAGAGATTAGACAGCGTGACACCCCAGGACAGCGGCTAAAGCGGAACATGGGCAGGACCTACTCACCGAAGGCCTGCTTAAACAAATAAGTTTTGCAGGCGCGTCTAAACGGGAGCAGGTCCTGTATAACCCGCGTTCCAGCCGGGAGGGCGTTCCACAGCGTAGGAGCTATAACGGAGAACGCCCTCCGGCGAGGAGATGTCAGTTTAGCCGATTTCGCCGAGGGTATCTCTAACAAATTAGCATCCTCGGAGCGTAGTGATCTCGGGGGACAGTGTGGGGTGAGTCGGTCCCTCAAGTACGCTGGCCCCAGGCCGTGCAAGGCCTTAAAGGTAAGAACCAACACCTTGAAGGAGATCCGGTGCTCGATTGGGAGCCAGTGCAGATCCTGCAAAACAGGTGTGATGTGGCGGCCTGCTGGGGTTCCAGACAGGAGCCGGGCGGCAGTGTTCTGCACCAGCTTGAGCTTCCGGTCGCCCGACAAAGGAAGGCCAACGTAAGCGCGTTACAGTAATCCAGCCTTGAGATGACCGTAGCTTGGATCACCGTGGCCAGGTCATTCCGGGAGATATAGGGGCCAGCCTCCGAGCCTGTCGCAGATGAAAAAAGCAACCTTGCTGACCGCGGAGACCTGGGCCTCCATGGTCAGCTGGGAGTCCAGATGGACCCCAGGCTCTTAACGGAAGGCGATGGGCATAGCGCCACACCGTCCAGGGTCGGAAGCTGGACATTAACATCACCCGGGCGGCCCAGCCACAAGATCTCCGTCTTCGCCGGATTCACCCTCAACCTACTGGCACGCAGCCATCCAGTAACGGCCTCGAGGCAGTGTTGGAAATTATCGGGGATGGATCCCGGCCTGCCCTCCATCCTCAGAATGAGCTGGGTGTCGTCAGCGTACTGGTGGCACTCCAGCCCATAACTCTGCACCAGCTGTGCAAGCGGCTGCATGTAGATGTTGAATAACAGAGGGAGAGAATGGCCCCTTGCGGAACTCCACAAACTAATGAGGAGCCCTCGGAGACCACCTCGCCCCTCCTCACACGCTGAGACCGCTGGTGGAGGAAGGAGTTTTTAGACTAGACTTTAGCTAGGCAAACTAGCCCAGCGTAATTCTCCTGTGTACTTGGTACCCTGGTCTAAGGAAATGTTACTGTATTTTATTTTGTGTCTCGGGATACGATGTCGCGTTTTTATGCTTGTGTTTTTACTGTATGGCTGCATGGATGATACATGTTAGCCTATTTTATATGCTGTTATCCGCCCCGAGCCTGCAGGGAGGAGCGGAATACAAGACCGAACAATAAATAATAAATAAAATAAATAACAACTTTCAGTGCTGGTGGTAGAGGGGGTGTAATTTCAAACTGTGGCCTAGGGGGCAAAAAGGTGTTAATCCGGGCCTGTCTGGGAGTGGCAGATCTGCAATGGAGCGCAGTCTGGTCACTTGCCTCCTCTTCTCACGGGGAGAGAAAGGAGTGTGATTTTGGAGTGACGATACGTTTGCAGGGAGTCAGTTTCCGCTGTAGCGAAATCTGGGTCCTGGTCCTTGGCACTGTTGTTAGGGAAAGAGGGTGTGTTTTGGTGTTTGAGAAGTTTGAGAAGTATTGGGAAAGTGGCAGATTTGCAGGGAAGCCATCTGACCTCAGAGAGATTCTTCTCCAGGAGACAGCGGGAGAAATGGTGATGTATGCCTGACGACGACTGATGTACAGCAGTGTTTCCCAACCTTTTTTGAGCTGCGGCACACTTTTTACATTTGCAAAATCCCGGGGGCCCACCACCAACCAAAATGACACAAAATGACACTCTAACACAGTCATACGTATAGGTAATATGTTTTTAAATGTATTTATACACTCAGTGTGAAACCTGGGCCTGTTTCGATGAACACAACATAGATATCCTGCCGGGGATGGCAGAAAGACACAAACTTCCCACACAGAACTCCCATAACCAAGAGAAAATGCTATAAGAGTTTGGTGTGCATTGACTTTGGGTTTTGGAGTTGTAGTTCACCTACACCCAGAGAGCACTGTGGACTCAAACAATGTTGGATCAGGACCAAACTTGGCATGAATACTCAATATGCCCAAATATGAACATAGATGGAGTTCAGGGGAAATAGACCTTGGCATTTGGGAGTTGTAGTTGCTGGGATTTATAGTTCCCCTACAATCAAAGAGCATTCTGAACCCCACCAATGATAGACCTGGGCCAAACTTTCCACACAGAACCCCCAGGAGGCAAGAGGAGGTCTCTACTTGGGGAAAGGGAGGCAGGCCTTCCCAATGCATGGAGAGGGAGAGACCAAGTAGACCAGGGCTGTCCAACTGGTGGCCCCGGGGCCGTACACGGCCTCCCAGCCTGTTGGACACGGCCCCCGCTATGCCCCCGGCCGCCATTTTTAATTTTTTTTAAAAAAAATACATTTCTAATTTTTAAAAAAAAATGGCGGCCGGGGGGGGGGAGGGGGAGGCGGGGCAGGGAGGAGGAAGTGAGCCAGCTCCTCCTCCCTGCACCACCCCCTCCCTGAACTCTCCCTCCTCCTCCTCCTCCTTTTCCCGGGCGCCGCAGCGCCGGTGGAATAGGAGGAGGAGGAGGAGGGAGAACTCTCCCTCCTCCTCCTCTTTCCCCCCGCCTGCACCCTTGCCTGGATCCCGGGCGCCGGCGCACGTGGGGGGAAAGAGGAGGGACAAAGGAGAAGGCAGTCAGCTGATTGCCTCCTCCTTCGTCCCTCTTTCCCCCCGCGAGTGCCGGCGCCCGGGATCCGGGCAAGGGCGCGGGCGGGAGGAAAGAGGAAGGAGGAAGGAGGAAGGAGAGTTCTCCCTCCTCCTCCTCCTCTTCCACCGGCGTCGCTGGTGTCCCATGCCACGGCGCGGGGAAAGAGGAGGAGGAGGAGGAGGAGGGAGAATGACAGTTTAGGAGGGCTGGGGGCGGGACTGGGGGAGGTGCCTGGGGCGGGGCCGAACGGCCCCCCAGGTCATCAGTGACTCAATTCCGGCCCTTGGCCGGTTAGAAGTTGGACAGCACTGAAGTAGACAATGGGTGGGGAGGGGGGTGGTTGTAATTTTGTGCCTTTATCGAGGTAGGTTTCTTAAGGTTTTTATACTTCAACACACTAGATCCCCCCCCCGCCTTCCTGGAGGGTCCAATTTCCCACAGCACACCTGGTGATCGCTCACGGCACACTAGTGTGCCCCGGCACACTGGTTGGGAAACACTGATGTACAGTATGCATGATGATGACAACTGAATGTGTTATTCACAACAGATGCAGGCGAAACATCAGGCGAGAACGTTAATAGAAAATGGCCTAATGGCCTGGAAACCACACAACGCCGACCTCCACACAGATTCCAAAACCAAGGCAGCCCCCGTTTGCTCTGTTTTCCTAACAGTTCTCCTCGAGGAAACGCAGCACCGAAAACGAGCAGGCGAAGGGCTGGCTCACCGATCTCCTCCTTGCAGTTCTCTATTTCTAGCTGGAGCGTCTCCTCTATGTTCTCCTTCAGGCACTGTTCGGCTTGGATCTGCTCCTTCAGGAACAGGATCTCCGCCTTCAGCTTCTCTTCCAGGTGGTCGGCCGCCGTCCGGACGCTGATGATATCTTCGCGGTATTTGAGGACGAGTCCGCGGAGCTCCTGGAAGGAAAGGTTCGCGCATTTTAATAAGACCAAACGTTGCCCCCCGCCTCCCTCTCTCTCTTGCACACATGTTGTGGGGAGGACACAAAAAAGAGATCAAAACAACCATATGAAGAGGAGCCAGACATTTTGCCTGTCTAGTGACATCCTATTGAAAGCATGTTTTCTAAGTTTTTTGAGTCCAGGACACAACGGAGCAAATATTTCAAACTAGCTTGGGGACCCGGAGGTGCCCGAGTGTTTTGAGAAACGTAGTAGTTGGTCTTTAGCAGTAATTTATGTGGCTCACAGTGGTGTCAGGAAGTTAGTGAAGGTACAGCAAGTCCCATCGTCCATGGCCCACCCTCTTCCAAACAGCACCAGGACTCAGAGTGGGTCATGGAGGGTCTGCCGGCCAAGTTTGGCCTTGATCTATCATTATTGGGAGTTGCAGTGGTACAATGAAATTACTGAAGGTACTGCAAGTCCCATCAGCCGTGACCCACCCTCCTTCAAACAGCACCAGGATGTAGAGTGGGTCATGGAGGCTCTGTCTGCCATGTTTGGCCTAGATCCATCATTATTGGGAGTTGCAGTGGGATCATGAAATTACTGAAGGTACTGCAAGTCCCATCATCCGTGGCCCACCCTCCTCCAAACAGCACCAGGATGTAGAGTGGGTCATGGAGGCTCTGTCTGCCATGTTTGGCCTAGATCCATCATTATTGGGAGTTGCAGTGGGATCATGAAATTACTGAAGGTACTGCAAGTCCCATCATCCGTGACCCACCCTCCTCCAAACAGCACCAGGACGTAGAGTGGGTCATGGAGGCTCTGTCTGCCATGTTTGGCCTAGATCCATCATTATTGGGAGTTGCAGTGGGATCATGAAATTACTGAAGGTACTGCAAGTCCCCATCATCCTCCAAACAGCACCAGGATGTAGAGTGGGTCATGGAGGCTCTGCCTGCCAAGTTTGGCCTTGATCTATCCTCCAAACAAGTCCCATCCAGGACCAGGATGTAGAGTGGGTCATGGAGGCTCTGTCTGCCAAGTTTGGCCTTGATCTATCATTATTGGGAGTTGCAGTGGGATCATGAAATTACTGAAGGTACTGCAAGTCCCATCGTCCATGGTCTACCCTCCTCCAAACAGCACCAGGACGTCAAGGTGGGTCATGGAGGCTCTGTCTGCCAAGTTTGGCCTTGATCTATCATTATTGGGAGTTGCAGTGGGATCATGAAATTACTGAAGGTACTGCAAGTCCCATCGTCCATGGTCTACCCTCCTCCAAACAGCACCAGGACGTAGAGTGGGTCATGGAGGCTCTGTCTGCCAAGTTTGGCCTTGATCTATCATTATTGGGAGTTGCAGTGGGATCATGAAATTACTGAAGGTACTGCAAGTCCCATCGTCCATGGTCTACCCTCCTCCAAACAGCACCAGGACGTAGGAGTGGGTCATGGAGGCTCTGTCTGCCAAGTTTGGCCTTGATCTATCATTATTGGGAGTTGCAGTGGGATCATGAAATTACTGAAGGTACTGCAAGTCCCATCGTCCAGTCCCATGGTCTACCCTCCTCCAAACAGCACCAGGACGTAGAGTGGGTCATGGAGGCTCTGTCTGCCAAGTTTGGCCTTGATCTATCATTATTGGGAGTTGCAGTGGGATCATGAAATTACTGAAGGTACTGCAAGTCCCATCATCCGTGACCCACCCTCCTCCAAACAGCACCAGGATGTAGAGTGGGTCATGGAGGCTCTGTCTGCCATGTTTGGCCTAGATCCATCATTATTGGGAGTTGCAGTGGGATCATGAAATTACTGAAGGTACTGCAAGTCCCATCATCCGTGGCCCACCCTCCTCCAAACAGCACCAGGATGTAGAGTGGGTCATGGAGGCTCTGTCTGCCAAGTTTGGCCTTGATCCATCATTATTGGGAGTTGCAATGGCATCATGACATTACTGAAGGTACTGCAAGTCCCATCATCCGTGGCCCACCCTCCTCCAAACAGCACCAGGATGTAGAGTGGGTCATGGAGGCTCTGTGTGCCAAGTGTCTGCTCCTTCATTATAAGGCGTTGGAGTGGTCTTATGGAAGTAGTGAAAGCACTACAAGTCCCATCATGCGTGGTGTACACTCCTCCAAAGTGCAGCAGGTCATGGGGGCTCTGTGTGGGCTGTTGGGTCTGTATTGGTTATTGGATGAGGGTCACAGTGGTCTTAGGAAGTTAGTGAAGGTACAGGAAGTCCCATCATCCGTGCCCCCCCCCCCCTCAAACTGCACCAGGATGTAGAGTGGGTGTTGGGGGGGCTGTGCGGCAAGTGTGGTCTTTTTCTGTGTTTTAAGAGGCGTAGTCAGGAGAAATAAGAAAAGTAAGTCTTACTGTGAAATCAGGCTGAGGCCTAACCAGGAGAATCAAGTGGAGGAAGTGCTGCTGTGTGCGGAGGGCGAGGCCTAGTTGGTAAAAGTAGCTAAAGGAAGCCTGTTTGTAAAGTAGTGTCTGTGTGAGCTTTGAGAATAGGGAAGCAGGAATGGTGGCCAATCAGAGCCGGTGTAGCAAATGCTCACTCTGTGGCAAGCAATCATGGTGTTTGAGGCAATGGTGGCCAATCAGAGGTGGTTTAGCAATGAGGCAATGGTGGCCAATCAGAGGCGGTGTAGCAAATTTTGCCTCTGTGGGAACCAATCATGATGTTTGAATGTAGGAGGTGGGACTTTAGAGGCCGGGAGCCAATCAGAACGCTGGCACTTACAAACCCACAGACATACATACATACAAACATTCCGCTTTATTATATACTAGCTTGGGGACCCGGCGGTGCCCGGGTTATTTGAGAAAGGCATTGTGTGCCAAGGTTGGTGTGCCTCAGTGGCAACCAATCATGTTGTTTGAATGTAGAGGCTTGGATTCTTGGATGCTGGCCAATCAGAGTCCTTTATGCAAATACTCCCTCAGTGGCAATCAATCCCCTCTGTCTGGTGCTCTAGAATGTTGGAGTTCTGAGACTGGCCAATCAGAGTCCTTTATGCAAATAATCCCACAGTGGCAACCAATCGAAACGCTGCCACATATTCCTCCACACCTCCACAAACACTGACTTTTATTATATAGATATTTGAGAAAGGCATTGTGTGCCAAGGGTGGTCCTTATGAGATGTTTACGTGGCTTGCAGTGGTCTCAGGAAGTTAGTCAAGGTACTTCAAGTCCCATCATCCATGGTCCATCCTCCTTCAACCAGCACCAGGATGTAGAGTGGGTCATGAGGACTCTGTGTGTCAGGTTTGGTCTTGATCAGTCATTGGATTAGGTTTGCAGCAGTTTTGGGAAGTGAGTGAAGGTACTTCAAGTCCCATCATGCATGGTCTGCCCTCCTCCAAGCTGCACCAGGATGCAAAGTGGGTCATGTGGGGCTCTGTGTGCCTAGTTTGTTCTTTTTTGGTAATTGGACGAGGGTCGCAGTGGTCTCAGAAAGTGAGTGAAGGTACTTCAAGTCCTGTCATCCGTGGTCCGTCCCACTCAAAACTGCAGCAGGATGTAGAGTGGGCCATGGGTACTCTGTGTGCCAAGTTTGGGCCTGGTCTGTGATTTGTAGGGGCTTCAATGTTCTGTGGGAAACTAATTGGGTGAAGGTACTGCAAATCCCATCATTTGTGGCCCATCCTGCCCTACACTGCACCAGGTTGTAAAGTGGGCCAGTGGGCATCTGTGTGCCAAGTGTGGTCCTGATCCTTCTATGGTGTGGGCCAGAGTGCTCTAAGCAAATGAGTTAAAGTACTGCAAGTCCCGTCATCCATGGTCCATCCTCCCTCAAACTGCACCAGGATGTGGACTGGGTCTTGAGGGTTCTGTCTGCCAAGTTTGGTCTTGTTCTGTCATTGTTTGGGGTTGCAAAGGGGTCGCAAAGTGTTTTGGCCTGAAACTCCCACCATGCCTGACTGCCTCAGGCCTTTTCCTGACCCCCTCTGCCACTTTAGAGCAGCGTTTCTCAACCAGTGTGCCGTGGTACACTAGTGTGCCGTGAGTGATCATCAGGTGTGCCGCGAGAAAAGCTCTCTGCCCCCCTTCCTTCCCCCCCCTCCTGCCGAACTCCTGCTGCTTGGGAGAGGAGGAGGAAGGGATGGGCGGCGGCGAAGAAAAAGAAGGGGCCGGGGCACCGCCTCCTTCGGCCATTTCCCCAACCAGCCTCCAATCTGCCATGACTCTCGCCACGACTCTCACCCCTCGCTTGCTGAAGCCGCGCGGAGGACGAGCCCCGCCTACTGAAGCCCGTCCACCGCTCATGCTCCTCCTCTGTGAGAGATCTGAAGCCGGGGAGGGGCATGACGCAGCCTGGCTCCGCCCCTCCCCCAGCTTTAGCACTCCCACAGCCGCCAGCCTTGAGGGGTAGTGCCAAGCCAGCGGTGGCAGAGCCAGCACAATGCTGGCTTGCCCCTCAAAGCTGGTGAAGCTGTGAGAGAACTGAAGCCGGGGAGGGAGGGGCATGTCGGGGCCTGGCTCCGCCCTCTCCCCAGCTTCAGCGCTCCCACAGCTTTGCCAGCCTTGAGGGGCAGTGCCAAGCCAGCGGTGGCAGAGCCAGCACAATGCTGGCTTGCCCCCTCAAAGCTGGTGAAGCTGTGAGAGAACTGAAGCCGGGGAGGGAGAGGCATGGCGGGGCCTGGCTCCGCCCTCTCCCCAGCTTCAGCGCTCCCACAGCTTTGCCAGCCTTGAGGGGCAGTGCCAAGCCAGCGGTGGCAGAGCCAGCACAATGCTGGCTTGCCCCCTCAAAGCTGGTGAAGCTGTGAGAGAACTGAAGCCGGGGGGAGGGGAGGGGCATGGCGGGGCCTGGCTCCGCCCCTCTCCCCCAGCTTCAGCGCTCCCACAGCTTTGCCAGCCTTGAGGGCAGTGCCAAGCCAGCGGTGGCAGAGCCAGCACAATGCTGGCTTGCCCCCTCAAAGCTGGTGAAGCTGTGAGAGAACTGAAGCCGGGGGGAGGGGAGGGGCATGGCGGGGCCTGGCTCCGCCCTCTCCCCAGCTTCAGCGCTCCCACAGCTTCGCCAGCCTTGAGGGGGCAGTGCCAAGCCAGCGGTGGCAGAGCCAGCACAATGCTGGCTTGCCCCCTCAAAGCTGGTGAAGCTGTGAGAGAACTGAAGCCGGGGGGAGGGGAGGGGCATGGCGGGGCCTGGCTCCGCCCTCTCCCCAGCTTCAGCGCTCCCACAGCTTTGCCAGCCTTGAGGGGCAGTGCCAAGCCAGCGGTGGCAGAGCCAGCACTATGCTGGCTTGGCACTGCCCCCTCAAGGCTGGCAAAGCTGTGGGAGAACTGAAGACTGGGGAGGGGCGGGGCATGGTGTGGCCTGGCTCCTCCCTGGCTTCGCACTCCCAGCAGCTGCTCCCAGCAGGCCACCATCCCCCAGCCATTCTTTACTGTGTTAGAGTGTCATTTTGTGTCATTTTGGTTGGTGGCGTGCCCCCGGATTTTTTTAATGTTAAAAGTGTGCCGCGGCTCAAAAAAGGTTGGGAAACACTGCTTTAGAGTGTCGGAATGTTCGTGTTGGCTGGCCAATAGATGTGTTATTTATTTATTTTTATTAATTTATTATTCGGGCTTCTATGCCGCCGACTCCCTGAGGCTCGTGGCGGCTTACAGGAGCCAAAGGGCACAGTAAAATACAGGCAATAAGCAGTTATGCAAATACTCCCTCACTGGCAACCAATCATGCTGTCAGAATGTAGAGGCCTGGAGCCAATCAGAACGCTGCCACATACATACAAATACACACACATACAAACAAGCACTCCGCATTATTATATACCAGCAGCGGGACCCGGCGGTGCCCGGGACAATTGAGAAGTGCAGCAGGATGTAGAGTGGGTCATGGGGGCTCTGTGTGCCAAGTTTGGTCTTGATCCATCATTATTGGGAGTTGAAATTACTGAAGGTAGTGGAAGTCCCATCATCTCTGGTCCACCCTCCCCCAAAGTGTAGTAGGATGTAGATTGGGTCATGGGGGCTCTGTGTGCCAAGTTTGGTCTGTATTGGTGAATGGATGAAGGTTGTATTGTTTTTAGGAAGTGAGTGAAGGTACTTCAAGTCCCATCATCTGTGGTCCGTCTCACACAAAACAGCACCAGGATGTAGAGTGGGTCATGAGGGCTCTGTGTGCCAGGTTTGGTGTTGATCAGTCATTGGATTAGGTTTGTAGCAGGCTTGGAAAGTTAGGGAAGGTACTGCAAGTCCCATCATCCATGTTCTGCCCCCCTCCAAAGTTCAGTAGGATGTAGAGTGGGTCACTGGGGCTCTGTGTGCCAAGTGTGGTCTTTCTCCGTGTTTGTAGGGGGCCGCTGTTGTCTGTGGGAACAGAGGGTGTGAAAGTACTACAAATGCCATCATCCATTGTCAGTCCTCCCCCGAACCTCACCAGGACGTGAAGGCAGTCATGGGGGTTATGTCTGCCAAGTGTGGCCTTGATCAGTAATTGGATGAGGGTCGCAGCGGACTTGGGAAGTGAGTAGAGGTACTTCAAGTCCCATCATCCATGGTCCACCGTCCTCCAATCTGCACCAGGATGTAGAGTGGGTCATGGGGGCTCTGTGTGGCAGGTTTTGTCTTGATCAGTCATAGGATTAGGTTTGTAGCAGTCTTGGAAAGTAAGGGAAGGTACTGCAAGTCCCATCATCCATGGTCTGCCCCCCTCCAAACTTCAGTAGGATGTAGAGTGGGTCACTGGGGCTCTGTGTGCCAAGTGTGGTCTTTATCAGTGTTTGTTGGGGGCCACAGTTGTCTTCGGGAACAGAGGGGTGTGAAAGTACTACAAATCCCATCATCCATTGTCAGTCCTCCCCCAAACCTCACCAGGACGTGAAGGCAGTCATAGGGGTTATGTATGCCAAGTTTGGTCTCGATCAGTGATTGGATGAGGGTTGCAGCGGACTTGGGAAGTGAGTAGAGGTACTTCAAGTCCCATCATCCATGGTCCGCCCTCCTCCAAACTGCACCAGGACGTAGAGTGGGTCATGGGGGCTGTGTGTGCCGAGTGTGGTCTGTATTGGTCCTTTTTGGTGGCCTCCGTGGTCTGTGGGAACCAAAGTGTTGGAAAGTACTACAAATCCCATAATCCGTGGGTCATGTCCCCCGAACCGCAGCAGGACGTAAAGGGGGTTAGGGGGGCTATGTGTACCAAGTTTGGTGCAGGTCCATCACCCGCGCTGGTCGCTGTGGCCTGTGAAAGTGGCTGCCACATATCCGCCCTCCCGCCCTCCGCACACATACATACATACAAACATTCCGCTTTATAAAGGTATACAGATAGAGATAGAGATATATATAGAGAAGATAGAGATGGCGGGGAAAGCGATTCCACCTAAACATTAGGAAGAACTTCCCAACAGCAAGTGCTCCTTGGCAGTGGAAGATGCTGCCTTGGATCACAGAACCCTAGAGTTGGAAGAGACCTCGTGGGCCATCACCCAGCCCAACCCCATTCTGCCAAGAAGCAGGAAAATCCATTCAAAGCACCCCCGACAGATGGCCACCCAGCCTCTGCTTCAAAGCCTCCAAAGAAGGAGCCTCCAAGAAAATACGTGATCTTTGGTTTGAGTGGAACTGTATGAAAGGCGTATGATTGGGCCTAACTGGGCTGAAGACACAATCCTAAAAAGGCTGAAGGCTGGGAAACTACAAGAAGGCGGCGAAGCGTTCATGGACTGTAACTAAAAGTTGCTGAACTGCTGACATTGATGACCAGAGAAAAATGGTTAACTGCTGACATTGCTGACTTGTTGACCATTTGGGGGGGAAACAACATGTTTTGTACCCCGATCTTCTCACCTCAATAGTGGGACCCAGACGGGCAAACAGCCAGAATTCAATGCTAACGTCATTAAATTCACAATAAATATATCAATTACCAATACTCTCTCGGCATGACTTCGCGAACGAAGATTCTTTAGGAAGGACTCATCCCACGCTTTTTACAAGCGCGTTGATGACTAAAAAGGCCAATCTGAGACAGGCAAGTCCGGTTGCAGAAAGCACAGCAGAAAGTCTCCTTGGGTGATGTTGTTTCCAAGTTGCGGTTCTTTCTGCGTTGTCGAGACCCGTTTGGCATGTCTTCTCGAAAGAGGCCGCAGCATAGTGGAGAGTGCGTCTCCACGCCTCCCGATGTGAGGAAAGGGTGGACCATTTTTGGTGATCAATCTGGCCGAGCCTGAGATGTTGTTTCAGGAGTCCTTATATCTCTTTTTGGGGCGCCTCTCTTGCGCTGACCCATGGCGAGTTCACCATAGAGTAGTATCTATGATAATAACGGAGTAGTATACACATGGCCGTTTCATGGACATAATACTCGACCACGCAAAAGACGGGTCCAATTGGGAGGCGGTGGTCCTCCATCCTAGAGACGTGCCCTGCCCAGCGCAGCTGTGTTCTCAATAGCATGGCCTCAACGCTGGTGACCCCTGCTTGCTCAACGACAGCGACATTCGTCACATAGTCGGTCCAGTGTATATTTAGGATTGTGCGAAGACAGCGCTGATGAAAGCGTTCGAGGAGTCGTAGGTGTTGGCGATAGGTGAAATAATAACAAACAACAAAGTGTCTGCGTGTAAATTCAATCAATTCAATAAATTCAATAGTATAAAGTCATAGTCGGTACAATTACAAAATACTTCATATCAAAATCGTTATATTAGATCGTGCCTGGAGGGGTTACGTGGGCCTCTGTTGAACATCGTAAACAGCTCCCTTGAGCGAGGAGTCTTTCCAGAGTGCTTAAAAGAGGCGGTGGTAGCTCCATTACTGAAGAAACCGTCACTAGACCCGGCGGTTCCCTCCAACTACCGACCAGTGTCGAACCTTTCGTACCTGGGGAAGGTAGTTGAGAGGGCAGTAACGGAGCAGTTGCAGTCCTTCTTAGATGATGCAACATGGCTAGACCCCTTCCAGTCCGGCTTCCGTTCGGGGCACGGGACGGAGACGGTCCTGGTCTCCATCACAGACCAACTCCGCTGCCAGCTCGACCAAGGCGGGTCTGCGCTGCTCGTGTTATTGGACCTCACGGCAGCGTTTGACACGGTCGACCAGAATCTATTGACCCACCGCCTGGCCGTGGCTGGAGTGAGGGGGACAGATGGCTGACCTCCTTCCTCCACCAGCGGTCTCAGCGTGTGAGGTGGTCTCCAAGGGCTCCCCACTACTCTGTGGGGTCCCCCAGGGGGCCATTCTCTCCCCTCTGTTATTCAACATCTACATGCAGCCGCTTGCACAGCTGGTGCGGAGTTATGGGCTGGAGTGCCACCAGTACGCTGACGACACCCAGCTCATTCTGAGGATGGAGGGCAGGCCGGGTTCTGTCCCCGATAATTTCCAACACTGCCTCGAAGCCGTTACTGGATGGCTGCGAGCCAGTAGGTTGAGGGTGAATCCGGCGAAGACGGAGATCTTGTGGCTGGGTCGCCCGGGTGATGTTAATGTCCAGCTTCCGAGCCTGGACGGTGCGGTGTTATGCCCATCGCCTTCCGTCAAGAGCCTGGGGTCCATTTGGACTCCCAGCTGACCATGGAGGCCCAGGTCTCTGCGGTCAGCAAGATCGCTTTTTTCACCTGCGACAGGCTCGGAGGCTGGCCCCCTATCTCTCCCGGAACGATCTGGCCACGGTGATCCAAGCCACAGTCATCTCAAGGCTGGATTACTGCAACGCGCTCTACGTTGGCCTTCCTCTGTCGGTGACCCGGAAGCTCAGGCTAGTGCAGAACACTGCCGCCCGGCTCCTGTCTGGCACGCCAGCTGGCGCCCACATGACACCTGTTTTGCAGGATCTGCACTGGCTGCCAATTGAGCACCGGATCGCCTTCAAAGTGTTGGTCCTCACCTTTAAGGCCTGACACGGCCTGGGGCCAGCGTATTTGAGGACCGTCTCACCCCATATTGCCCTCCGAGATCACTTCGGTCTGAGGACTCCAATCTCCTGGAGATACCTTCAGCTAAACTCGCAAGGCTGACTGCTACCCGCTGGAGGCGTTCTCTGTCATAGCACCTACGCTGTGGAACGCCTCCCGGCCGGAACTCGGGCTATGAAGGACTTGCTCCCGTTCAGACGGGCCTGTAAAACATACCTGTTTAAGCAGGCCTTTGGTGAGTAAGTCCTGCCCATGCCCCGCCATCTCTTCGCTCTTCTGAGGACGATGTGCTGTTCATTGTGTTAACTGTGTTATTAATTACTATACTGCTGTTGTTTTTAATGGTTTTAACTGCTTATTGCCTGTATTTTACTGTGCCCTTCGGCTCCTGTAAGCCGCCGCGAGCCTCAGGGAGTCGGCGGCATAGAAGCCCGAATAATTAATAAATAAATAAATAATAAAATACAATATAAATGCAGTTACAATGTTCCGATCGCCCGGGAAGGCGATGCACCACGGACCTAACGATCTCCGCTTTTTTGGTCACCATCCCACCTCATAGTGATGTAGACACTTGCCTTTTAAGAGCTGAAACCCGCTGGATCCAAATTTTAAAAACAGAAATTCCTTACTGGTTAAACGTGAAATTAGGGATCACTGACTTATTGAGATAATATCCACCTGCTTGATCCGTTTAATTAGTGCATATAAACTGACTCTTTACTACTGCTATTTGCTTCGGCCACTGATCCGATCCGGTCATAGAAGTTCGATCTGACCTCTATGACTCTGGTATGTAGATCTATAATGTCTTGACTAAATATTGAATTGTTTATATCAGTGCTGTCCAACTTCTATGGGGTCCAGGGCCGGATAAAGGTCACTGCTGACCCAGGGGCCGCTCAGCCCCGCCCCAGGCCCCGCCCCAACCCCAGGCCCCCCCTCCTAAAACGGCCGAAAAAAAGGGCAGAAGGCGGCGCCAAGAGCAGCGTCACAGGCCTGGCGTGACGCGCTGCCCCTTGGCGCCGCCTACTCCTCCCGGCGCCCCTCCACCCTAGGAAGAAGGGGCGCCAAAGGAGGAGTAGGGGGTGCCATGGGGCAGCGCGTCACGCCAGGCCTGTGACGCGCTGCTGTTGGCGCCGCCTTCTGCCCTTTTTCGGCTCCCCGCCCTAGGTAGGGAGGGGCGCGCAAAGGAGGAGGAGCTAGCTCTCTTCCTCCTCCCTGCCCTGCCTCCCCCTCCCCCCCGGCCGCCATTTTTTTTAAAAAAATTCGATTTTTTTTTTCAAATTTAAAAATGGCGGCTGAGGGCATAGGTGGGGCCGTGTCCAACAGGCTACGGGGCCGGATCCGGCCCGGGCCGCCAGTTGACAGCCCTGGTTTATATAATGCAAAATTTGATTATTCTAATTATGTGTTACATTTTACGAATATGTTATTGTTATGGAGTTGCTTTCTGGTGTTTGCACTCTACTCTATTTCATTATGGTTTTGTTCTAACAGAGTAACGCATCTGTGAATATCTTATGAGGAGTATCTACATGATGGCCTTGATAAAGACCCGTTTATAGGGTCGAAACGAGATATGGTGCCTGATTTTACATATAGCCTCGTCGGCCTTTGATCTATGGGATGGGCTTATGCACATGGGATTCCCCGATGCGGCTTTGCAACCTTCAATCACTAACCCACCCTACACCGTTACTCCCATCAGCATTTTGCACCACTCCGGCTTCTGACAATTACCACAGGCGTCTCCACTTGGATATCTCTGGGAGCTCCTTGAATCTGTTTACATCTTGGAACGAACTCTCTTCTCTAGAGACATGCGAATTTACAGTGACTTACCTTGAAAAAAACTCCTCATTCGGGGTAGGAGCCCTTCCCGGGCGATCGGAACATTGTAACTGCATTTATATTGTATTTTGATGTGAAGTATTTTGTAATTGTACCGACTATGACTTTATACTATTGAATTTATTGAATTGATTGAATTTACACGCAGACACTTTGTTGTTTGTTATTGTATTGCAGCAACTCCCCCCCTTTTGTTGTTAGTTGGCGATAGGTGACCCATGTTTCAGACCCATAGAGGAGAATAGACAGTACGATAGCTCTGTACACACTGATTTTGGTGCTTTGCCTCAGGTGCTTGATGCTCCAGACTCTTTTGTGAAGCCTTCTGAATGCACGATATGCCTTTCCTAATCTGTGATCTCTCTCTTTATCCATCTTGGCGTCTGAAGAGATGATGCTTCCCAGGGAGGTGAACTGCTGAACGGACTTAAGCACAGATTCGCCTATGCTGACCTGGGGATGGTGGTGTTCTTCCTGTGGTGCGGGCTGGTAGAGGACTTCCGTTTTCTTCAGGCTGACTTCCAGCCCAAACAGCTCTGCAGGTGCTGCAAAGCAGGATGTGAGGCGCTGCAGGGCTGCTTCTGAGTGGGCGACAAGGGCAGCATCGTCAGCAAAAAGCAGCTCACGGACTATATAGTTTAGAGTCTGCGTGAGAGCCCTCAGACGGCTTAAGATGAACAAGCTACCATCAGTACGATAGCGTATATATATATATGCCGTCTTCTTCTTCGAGGCCTGCCGTAGCCCTTTGGAGCATCATGCTGAAGAAGATTGTAAATAGGGTTGGTGCAAGAACACAGCCTTGTTTCACTCCGTTATTTATGAGAAAGGGCTCCGAGAGAGCATCGCCGTATCTGACTTGACCGCGCTGGCCCTCATGTAACAGGATAATCATTTTGAGGAATTTGGGGGGACATCCTAGACGTTCCAGGATCTGCCACAGACTTTTTCTGCTCACAGTGTCGAAGGCTTTGGTGAGGTCGACAAATGTGACATAGAGTCCTTTGTTCTGCTCTCTGCATTTCTCTTGCAGTTGTCTAAGGGCAAAAACCATATCTGTGGTGCTCCTATGAGCTCTGAAGCCGCATTGGCTTTCCGGGAGAAGTTCTTCTGCAAGAGCAGGAACTACTCTGTTCAGGAGTCTCCTTGCAAGGATTTTTCCAGCAATGGAGAGCAGTGTTGTACCTCGATAGTTTGAGCAATCGGACTTTGTTCCCTTTTTCTTATACAGGGTGATGATAACTGCATCTCGGAGATCTGATGGCAGTTCACCTTTTTCCCAGCAACACACAAGGAGCTCGTGGGATTTAGCGTGGAGGACATGACCTCCCTGCTTCCAAGCTTCAGGTGGGATTCCATCGAACAGAAGGACTGCAAAGGCAGTGTATATACCATATCAAAACAAGTTTATACACAGTATAAAACTCACAACGTGAGTATCTTAGCGAACAGCAAGAAATAACATAAGTGCATACAGGCAATGCAATGGGAATCAAACAATCAATCGAACATCAATGATGCAAACAGTTCAAATAGCCATTGAAAAATCATACATATCAATGCAATGCAAAAACTTCAGCGCTACAAGAACGCTTATAGGGTCCGTCATGGCAAATCAATACCTAAATGGTACAGGGCGGACCCATAACTGAAAGAGGAGAACAGCCAGGGGCGGAAAAGCCCCAACTGAAACCCGTGATCGGGTGGCAAAACGAAGGCTATTTCCGGGGTCTTGCTCAAGCCGCAAAGCGTCTCCCTGGTAACAGACGCCGGCTCCGCCCACTGTAGAGTAGCAAGGGATGGCGGGAGTGGTAGTCCACTGTAGAGCGAAGACACCCGAGCTCAGCTGTGGCGAGCGGCACGGAAAGAAAAGGAACTCAAGTCACAAACACTGGCCCACAAACCGTTCCTCTTTTCCAGAAGTATCTTGTAAGTAAGCCACTCCCCCTGCGGGTTTTCCTTCCTATGTTGGGCCTCTGGTGGAGAGACCCACAATGGAGTCTTTGCGTATATTCTCTCCTTATATCTATCCCATATCCTAATTAGGGCGGCTCTAATACAATGATTTGTAAAGTTTTTTTCTATTTTTGCCTTCCCGTACCATGTATATGCATGCCAGCCTCTTCTTAAATTGAAACCTTCCAAGAGTAATAATCTTCTTTTTTTTAGTGTAGTCCATTCTATGGCCCAACTAAGGGCCGCTGCATCATGGTATAATTGGAAGTTTGGTAGAGCTAGCCCTCCTCGTTCCCTTCTATCGGTAAGGATTCTGTGATTTGTTCTCGCTCTTTTCCCTTCCCAAACGAATCGTAGGATATCTTTTCTCCATATTTTAAAGGTGTGGCCTGTTCTTATAATTGGTAGTGCCTGAAAGAGGAAGAGCATCCTGGGTAATACATCTAGTTTTATCACCGCTATTCTACCCAAAAGATTTAGTTTGAGAAATTTCCATTTTTCGAGATTTGTCTTTATCGATTTCCACGTTGGGTCGTAGTTATTTCTAAATAGCTGATTGTTGTGAGCCGTCAGCTGGATGCCCAGATACCTTATTTTATTTACCACCTCAATAATGGTCTTTCCCTTCAGTTTTTCCACTCTGTCTCCTTTTACATTTTTTGTGAGCATCTTGGTTTTAGTGTAGTTGATTTTTAGACCTGCCACCTTACCATATTGCTCCAGTTTTCCTAACCACTTCTGGATTGTTTCTACCGGGTTTTCAATAATGCAGACTAGATCGTCTGCAAATGCCTGCAGTTTATATTCTTCTCCTTGGGTCGTTAGGCCTTTAAGGTCTCCATCTGCTCTTATGTCCTGTAATAATAACTCCAACATGAAAATAAAGAGGAGCGGAGACAGCGGGCAACCCTGCCTCGTTCCCTTCTCGATTTTTATGGTTCCTGCTGACACTCCATTGACTATGATGTTGGCCTCCTGGTTCTGATATATCGCTGTTATGGCATTTGTTACTGAGAACCCCATATCTTTCTCTTTGAAAATTTGAGCAAAAAAGTCCCAATTTGCGTTGTCAAACGCCTTTCCGGCGTCTATAAATAAAAAACCCACTTCCTTTTGAGTGTTAACTTCATAAAATTCTATCGCATTTATGATCGCTCTTAGATTGTTCCTCAGGTATCTGGAAGGGAGAAACCCCGCCTGGTCCTCCTTAATAACTTCGTCTAGGAAGATTTTAAATCTGTTTGATTGAATTTTGGTGAACAACTTATAATCGTTATTTAATAAGGAAATGGGCCTATAATTTTTTACGTTCGTTGGGTCCGCTCATCGGAGGATCTAAGGAACTCGGGCATAGAAATCTCGTGGTTTCATTATTTTTATTTTATTTATTTATTATTGCGATTTCTGCGCCGCCGACTCCCGGAGGCTCGCGGCGGCTCACATACTACTGGCTCAGTGCCAGGGAGCAATACAGAACAAAGAATACAATTAGGACAATCTAAAACAAGCCATACAATTAAACAGTTAAAACAAGATTAAAATGGCAGATTAAAAACAGCAGCTTAAACAGAGCGGTGTATGGGCCTACTCCCCAAAGGCCTGCCTATACAGATAAGTTTTGCAGGCCCGTCTGAAGGGGAGTAGGTCCCTCAGGGCTCTGGTCTCAGCCGGGAGGGCGTTCCATAGCGTAGGAGCTATCACTGAGAACGCCCTCCGGCGAGTAGATGTTAAACGGGCTGATTTGGCAGATGGGACTGCCAACAAATTGGTCTCTTCAGACCGCAGTGATCTCGATGGGCAATATAGGGCAAGACGGTCCCTCAGATACGCTGGCCCCAGGCCGTGGATGGCCTTGAAGGTGAGAACCAGCACTTTGAAGGCGACCCGGTGCTCAATAGGCAGCCAGTGCAGATCCCGCAAGATTGGAGTTATTCGGCTACCTGCTGGAGCCCCAGACAGGAGCCGGGCGGCGGTGTTCTGCACCAGCTTGAGTTTCCGATCGACGACATAGGCAGGCCAACGAGCGCGTTACAGTAGTCCAGCCTCGAGATGACCGTGGCTTGGATCACCGTGGCCAGGTCATTCCGGGAGAGGTAGGGGCCAGCCTCCTCGCCTGGCGGAGGTGGAAAAAGGCAGCCTTGCTGGCCATGGAGACCTGAGCCTCCATGGTCAGCTGGGAGTCCAAATGGACGCCAAGGCTTTTCACTGACGGCGCTGGTTGCAGCGCCGCACCGTCCAGGGTCGGAAGCCGGGCACCCACCCCGCCCGGGTGGCCCAGCCACAAGATCTCCGTCTTCGCGGATTCACCCTCAACCTACTGGCTCGCAGCCATCCAGTAACGGCTTCGAGGCAACGCTGGAAATTATCAGGGACGGACTCCGGCCTGCCCCCCATCCTCAGAATGAGCTGAGTGTCATCAGCATATTGGTGACAGGTCAGCCCATAACTCCGCACCAGCTGTGCAAGCGGCTGCATGTAGATGTTAAATAACAGAGGGAGAGGATGGCCCCTGAGGGACCCCACAAGTCAGTGGGAACCCTCGGAGACCACCCACCCCTCCTCACACGCTGAGACCGCTGGCGGAGAAAGGAGGTCAGCCATTTAAGGGCTGTCCCCTCACTCCAGCCATGGCCAGGCGGTGGATCAAAAGATTGTGGTCGACCGTGTCAAACGCTGCCGTGATAAAAGAATATTTTAAGCAAGATTCAAAGAAAGGCTTTGCTGAAGAAGAAACAATCTGGGAGTCACTGCAAAAACATGAAAAGAAAAGAATTAGGACTCTATATAATAAACTGTTGGAGTGGGAGGTAGAAACTGAAGCAGTAAAACAGGTTATGGTAGAATGGGCCCAGGATTTGGGCCACTCAATATTACTGAAAGAATGGGAGTCCACCTGGAAGAAAATCATAAAGTATCTAGGCTCAACTAATTTAGCGGAGAACTGGTACAAGATGTACTTCCGGTGGTTTCTAACACCTCAAAAACTAGCAAAGTTCTACAAACATACGGATAACAAGTGTTGGAAGTGCAGGGACCAAATAGGGTCTTTCTTCCACTGCTGGTGGGCCTGCCCCCAAACCCATAAATTCTGGAAACAAATCCACACACACGTACTAAAGATTACCAAGAAAAGCTTTGATCTCAATCCAGCGTATTATCTTCTAAATTTAACGGATGGAAAAATTGACCGAGAGACAGACAAATTATTATTCTTTACCGCGGCGGCGGCAAGGATAGTTCTGGCAAGAAGCTGGAAAAAGGAAGAGGTTCCCCAGGTAGAAGAATGGTTCAAGAAGCTGCGAGAGCTGAGGAACTTCAAATTTTCATTTCTATCTCAACTTCGCTATGATCCCTCCTTTTCTTTCCTCTCTTATCCCCACACTATTCCCCCTCTCACACCCCGTTACTATTCCCCCCCTTTTACAGGCTCTTCTGCTCCTATTTCTCCCCTCTGCACCGCTAATGTCTAAACTGTATTTTAACTATGTAAACTCAATAAAAAAATAATTTAAAAAAAAAGTCACAAACACTGGCGTCTTCAAGGGACGTATAGTGAGAGGACCAAGCCTAACGGCGGGGAGCTCAATAATGTCGGCGGCGGGACGTTTCGTCCTTTTAAACAGGACTTCCTCAGAGGCAGCGTTACTGACGTCCTCACATGTGTAGAGTCTAAATAGTAAGTAATTGAATAAAGGTTGCGGTTAGGGACCTAAGCGAACAGTGCCAATAGGGAATAAGGAATATCTGGTATAGTAGCTGAGCTCTGGCTGGCAGAATGGGGTCAGACTAGAGAGTCCTTGGGGTCTCTTCCAACGCTATGACTCTATGGAGGCATCCCACCTGCACACACTGGCTCCCTTGGGCCTGTCCGCACAACGGCTCCCTTGGGAGTGCGCCAAGGCGTATGTGCCCTACCTCTCCCGATTCAGGGAGGACGAAGTTCTCGGCCTGCTGCAAAGAGGCGTGGAGGCTGTGCTTCCCCTGAAGGCTCTCGTTGTCCCTCTGCAGCCGGGACAGCTCCTCCGAGACGTGCTCTCGCGACTGGGTCAGGACGGCCTTCGGGAAGAAGCAAATACACAACGAGGGTTGAGAACGCCACCACGATAGGATATAAAAAGGCAAGCCCCCCCCCCCCATGGTGGCACGATGGGCTAAGCCAGGGGTGGGCAATTATTTTTTCCAAGGGGCCACAACGAGAGCCAAAAAATATTATGGAGGGCCGCACCTAAAGGCTGAACTACATTCTAATGTTATTTATTTATTTATTATCTATATATATAAAAGGGAAGTGGTCGTGCAACGGGGCAAATGCACGCCAAAACTACATTCCCCACACACACGAAAATCACAGGGCCACTCATCCATACCACTAGGTCCATACTCCACCCACAAAAACACCCCGAAACAACACACAACAGCCCCAAAACATCCACCGAAAAACAACATAAATACGCATGCGCAAAACACCGCACACACAAAATGGCCACCAACAAAACGTCACAGTACCGAGCATGCGCAACTTCAAACCACTTCCCAGCAAACCACAATCCACAACCCCCCTCCATAACTACCCACTACCCCACATAAACAACAACACGCGCACACACCTCTTCCACAGCCTTCTCGACCTCCTTCACCGCCTCCACACCACTCTACATCCGTCGAGGGAGGACACAGCGGGGGAACAGATCCCGGCAGCAGAAGCCAAAGGGAGGCGGGGCCGAGGGGTGAGCCTCCATTACGCTGCCGGCGACGGCACCGTGCCCGGCTCTTCCGCCCCCTTCTCGCTCTCCTCCGCCGCCACTCTTCCGCTGGCCGGGGAGGCGGCCGCAGGGAGAGAGATCGCCCGGTTCCCCTTCGACCTCCTCTTCGGCCAGCGGAAGAGCAGCGGCAGAGGGCTCTCCCCCGCGCCCACCGCCACCCTTCCGCAACCGGGGATGGGGCCGGGGGAAGCCGCGCCGTCTCTCTCCCTGCGGCCTCCTCTTCGCCCAGCGGATGGGAGGCGGCGGGTAGCGGCCGAGAGCCCTCTGCCGCCTCTCTTCCGCTGCCCGAGGAGGACGCCGCAGGGAGAGGGGTTGCCCGGTTACCCTTCGGCCTCCTCTTCGGGCACCGGAACAGAGGCGGGAGAGGGTTCTCCGCCACTACCCGCCGCCTCCCTTCCGCTGGCCGAAGAGGAGGCCGCCGGGAGAGAGACGGCACGGCTTCCCCCCCGGCCCCATCCCGGGTTGCGGAAGAAGGGAGGCGGCGCGTAGGAGAGCCCTCAACCGCCTCCTCCACTGCCCGAGGAGAGGGCTGCGAGGGAGGGAGATCGAGCGGTTCCCAACATAGGGCACAGCAACGCGTGCCGGGTTCAGCTAGTATTTACTATATATTACACATCATTAATATTAACATATTAATATATCAAGAAATATTCATATATTATTAGTATTAATATCGTAATTATTATAGTATACCTATATAGACATTATAATATATTGAAATTATAATATAATATAACATTATATTATATTATTTATTATATTACTATAATAAAATTATTATAAAATAATAAAAACCACTAAAATTAAATAAAATTAAATTCACGAAGGCAAGGTGCGAACCAAGATGGAGGCTGACATCCTCAAGAGAGGAAGGATCCCAAGATGGAATGGCCCAATGGCCCCAGCCCCGAAGATGGCAAAGCGGACCCAGCCGCCGCCACAGCAGAGGAGAGGAGAGCAGCAGACGATTGGAGGCTGCAGGCCTCCGCTGGCTCTCGCCCCCAGCCATTCCCCAGCTGATCGCCCTGCTATGCAGTGCCGCTGCCGCCATCCCATCGCGGGCTCTATTGGGCCTGTGTCGGCAGACAGGCCGGAAGAGCGGTGGATGGGATCCAGGCCTGCAGGGGGAGCAGTCGGCGATCTGAGGCGACTGTTCGCCTGGTGACCCGGAAGACGATCAAGTCTTCCGGGTCGCCAGGGCGATAAGCCCTGCAGGTCGTGGAGAGTTCCTGCTGCAGGCCCGGATCCCATCCACCGCTCCTCTGGCCTGTCTGCCGACACAGGCCCCACAGAACCCGCGATGGGATGGCGGCAGTGGCACCCCTTCCTCTTGGCCCTGCCCCCAACGCCCTTCTCCTGGGCCGGACAGAAGCAGCTGCCGGGCCGGATCCGGCCCGCAGGCCGTAGGTTGCCCGGCCCTGGGGTAAGCCCTTGTGCCGGCAGGACTGAAGTGCGACAGTACTGGGGGGAAAGAATAAGCTCAAAACCGTGCTTGCGGAAAGGTCGGGGTGCCTTGTTTACCATTTGGTCCTGGATGTCTCTCTTGGCCTGAGAGAAGGCCTGCTGCAGTTCGTCAAGCAGTCCCTCCGACTCCTGGACTCTGGCCGTGAGCGAGGAGATCTGCCGCCAAGAGAAGAACAAGGAGAAGAAAACCCTCCCGTCAGCGGCCATTAGGTCACAAGCAAGACCAACACGTTCTTCTTCTTCTCTCCTTTTGAAAAAACTAACCGACCATTGCTCCCCTTGCTTTCAATCCCTTCTTTCCCTTCCCTTCATACCTTTCCAACTTTTCCTTTCTCTTCCCTCCTGTTTCTTTCTTCCCCTCCCTCTCTTCCTTCTCCTTTCCTTCCCTCCTCCTTTCATTCCTCTTTCCCTTCTTTCTTCTCTTCCTTCTTTTTCCTTTCCTCCCCTCATACCTCCCCCCTTTCCTTCCCTCCTTTTCCTTTCTTCCCTCTCTTCCTCCTCCTTTCATTCCTCTTTCCCTTCTTTCTTCTCTTCCTTCTTTTTCCTTTCCTCCCCTCATACTTTCCCCCTTTCCTTCCCTCCTTTTTCTTTCTTCCCTCTCTTCCTTCTCCTTTCCTTCCCTCCTCCTTTCATTCCTCTTTCCCTTCTTTCTTCTCTTCCTTCTTTTTCCTTTCCTCCCCTCATACTTTCCCCCTTTCCTCCCCTCCTTTTTCTTTCTTCCCTCTCTTCCTTCTCCTTTCCTTCCCTCCTCCTTTCATTCCTCTTTCCCTTCTTTCTTCTCTTCCTTCTTTTTCCTTTCCTCCCCTCATACCTCCCCCCTTTCCTTCCCTCATTTTCCTTTCTTCCCTCTCTTCCTTCTCCTTTCCTTCCCTCCTCCTTTCATTCCTCTTTCCCTTCTTTCTTCTCTTCCTTCTTTTTCCTTTCCTCCCCTCATACCTCCCCCCTTTCCTTCCCTCCTTTTTCTTTCTTCCCTCTCTTCCTTCTCCTTTCCTTCCCTCCTCCTTTCATTCCTCTTTCCCTTCTTTCTTCTCTTCCTTCTTTTTCCTTTCCTCTCCTCATACCCTCCTTTTCCTTTCTTCCCTCTCTTCCTTCTCCTTTCCTTCCCTCCTCCTTTCATTCCTCTTTCCCTTCTTTCTTCTCTTCCTTCTTTTTCCTTTCCTCCCCTCATACTTTCCCTTTCCTTCCCTCCTTTTTCTTTCTTCCCTCTCTTCCTTCTCCTTTCATTCCTCTTTCCCTTCTTTCTTCTCTTCCTTCTTTTTCCTTTCCTCCCCTCATACTTTCCCCCTTTCCTTCCCTCCTTTTCCTTTCTTCCCTTTCTTCCTTCTCCCTCTCTTCCTTCATTCCTTCCCTCCTCCTTTCTTCCCCTTCCCTTCCTTCCTTTCCTCCCCTCATACCTTTCCCCTTCCTTTGTTTCTTCCTTCCACCCTCCTTCTTCCCCCAACTCTCTTCCTTCTCCAATCCTTTCTCTTTCTTCCTTTTCCTTTCCTCCCCTCATATCTTTCTCCTTTCTCTCCTTCTTCTTTCTTCTTCCTCCCTCCCACTTTTACACTTTATTCCTCCTTCTTCCTTTCTCTTCCTTCTTTTTCCTTTCCTCCCCTAATACTTTCGCTTTCTTCCCTCCTTTCCCCCTCCCTCTCTTCCATCTCCCTGCCTTCCTTTTCCTTTCCACCCCTCATACCTTTCACCTTTCCTTTATTTTTTCCTTCCCTCTCTTCCTTCTCCCTTCCTTTCTCTTCCTTTCCTCTACCTCCACCTTCTCTTTCTTTCCTTTCCTCTCCTACCTTCCCCCTCTCTTTCTTCCTCCTTTCTTCTCCCTCCCTCCTCCACTCCTCTTTCCCTTCTTTCTTCTCTTCCTTCCTTTTCCTTTTCTCCCCTTGTAGTACTTTCCCCCTTCCTTCCTCACTTTTTCCCACTCCCCCTCTTCCTTTATCTTTCCTTCCTTCCTTTTTCTTTTCACCCCTCATATCTTTCCCGTTTCCTTTCTTTCTTCCACCATTCTTTCTTCCCCCACTTCTCTTCCTTCTCCCTTCCTTTCCTTTTTTCTTCCTTGTCTCCCCTACCTTTCCCTTCCTCTCTTTTTTCTCCTTCTTTCTTCTCCCTCCCTCTCTTCTTCACTTTCTTCCCCTTCTTTTTCCCTTTCCTTCCCTCCTTCTTCCTTCCCCCTCCCTCTCTTCCTTTTCACCCCTCATACCTTTCCCTTTCCTTTATTTCTTCCTTCACTCTTCTTCCTTCCCATCCCCTCTTCCTTCTCCCTTCCTTTCCTTTTTTCTTCCTTTTCTCCCCTACCTTTCCCCTTTCCTTTCTTCTCTTTCCCTCTCTCCCTTCTTCACTTTCTTCTTTTTCCTTTCCTTCCCTCCTTCTTCCTTCCCCTTTCCTCTCTTCCATCTTCCTTTTCACCCCTCATTCCTTTCCCCCTTTCCTTTGTTCCCTCCATCCTCTCTTCCACCTCCCTTCCTTCCTTGCTTTCCTCCTCTCATACCCTTTCACCTTTCTTTTCAATTCCCCCCTTTTTCTTTCTTTCCTCATCTTCTCTTTCCTCTTCCTTTTCTTTCCCTTCCTCCCCTCATACCTTTTCTCCCTTCCTTCCTTCTTCCCCTTCCCTCCCTCTCTTTCCTTATAGAATTACGTTTTAATTATCTATCTCAGGGCTGTCCAACTTCTTCGGGCCCAAGGGCCGGAATTCAGGTGACTGATCACCTTGGGGGCCGCTTGCGGGGGCGTGGCCGCAGCGGGGGCATGGCCGCTCACGGGGGCGGAGCCGCTCCCGCCCTGGCGCGCATGCCCGGCATCTTGCGCGACCTGCCCTTTTTTTTGCAGTGGCGCGCTCCCGCTCTGGCGCGCATGCCCGGCATCTTGCATGACCCGCCCCTTTTCGCATCCTGACATCAACCCCGCCGAAAAGGGGCGTGTCGCGCAAGATGCCGGGCATGTGCGCCAGGGCGGGAGGCGGGCCGGGGGATCGGCGAGCCGCCCTCCGCCATCTCCCTAGCTCTTGCAAGAGCTAGGGACACGAGGGCGGCTCGCCGATCCGGCCTGGCGCGCAACTTAAGCGGCCCTGCGCGAGCGAGGAACAGGCGGGGGAGTCCCGCCCTAGGGCATCTGACGTGGCTCCCTCCGCCTCCTCCTCACTCGCGTCCCCGAGATCGAAATTTTTGGGAATTTTTTTCCAAAATAAATAAATAAATAAAAACTAATGTCTTGCAGGGGTTAGGGGGCGGTAGGGATGGGGCTCGGGGGCCGGGCCGCCTGTTCGACAGCCCTGATCTATCACAGAGAAACGCCTGAATGTATTTTGCAGTGTTTATGTCAGGCCTGGGCAAACTTCGGCCCTCCGGGCGTATTGGACTTCAACTCCCACAATTCCTAACAGCCTACCGGCTGTTAGGAATTTTTGGAGTTGAAGTCCAAAACGCCCGGAGGGCCGAAGTTTGTCCAGGCCTGGTTATATGTCCCAATTACGGGGTAACCTGCCTCGAGCCAAGCCAAATCCTCCAGCCGCGGGCCCTGGGCCGGCTTCCTTTCCTGTACCTGGTTTTCCGAGTCTTCGGTGCTTTGCTTCATGTACTCCTCCAACTCCTGCTTCTCCCGCATCGTCTTCTCGAGCTGGTCGTTGGCCTGGCGCAGCATCGCCTGCAGTTTCTTCACCTGCGCGGAGAAATGGGCCGGTTCTCTCATTTCCAAAGTGGACACACCTGATAACACGACTCTCGGTCTGCCAAGCCACCGATTAACTGTGGTCAGCAAAATAGAACTCCCACGAAGGGTTTGGTGGGCATTGACCTTGAGTTTGGGAGTTGTAGTTCACCTACGTCCAGAGAGCCCTGTGGACTCAAACAGTGATGGATCAGGACCAAACTTGGCATGAATACTCAATACGCCCAAATGTGAACACTGGCTGTCAGCTCCGGCTAGTCCGTTTGTTGCCCTAACGGACCAAGCCTTGCGCGCCATCAGATAAGGAGCGCATCTGGCGGGCTCTGGACTGGATCCGCCCTTTGATGTGCCAGATACCTTCCTGGCCTTTGATATGCGGAGAGCCGGATGGTCAAGCCGGCGGAAGGAGGGACTCAGCAGGGGGGCGGGCCAGGGAGGGCTTTTGAAGGGCTTGATGCGCGGGAAACCTTTAGTCTATCTTTGCTTAGCCTGGAGTAAGGAACCCAATAAATGATCTATCCTTCAACCCAGCTTGGAGTGAGCCTGCTTTATTGGACCCCCCCTTTCCGGAGCATTACACTGGCGGAGCTTGGGGAAAATAGACCTTGACACTTGGGAGTTGTAGTTGGTGGGATTTATAGTTCACCTGCAACCAAAGAGCGTTCTGAACCCCACTAACGATAGAATTGGGCCACACTCCCTACATCAGGGGTGCCCACACTTTTTCAGCATGCGAGCTACTTATATTAAAACCAAGTCAGAAAGATCTACTTACCTCCTCAAGGCAGGAGAGGGGAAGGGGCGGGGCTTGGCGTGGCCTGGCTCCGCCCCCTCTGGCTTCAGCTCTACCAACAGCTTCTCCAGGCTTGAGGAGGGCAATGCCAAGCCAGTGGTGGCATAGCTAGCACAAGGCTGGCTTGGCACTGCCCTCCTCAAGCCTGGAGAAGCTGCTGGCAGAGCGGAAGCCACAGGGGGCGGAGCCAGGCTGCACCAAGCCCCGCCCCCCTCCCCTCTGGCTTGGAGCTCCCAGCAGCTTCTCCAGGCTTGAGGACGGCAATGCCAAGCCAGTGGTGGCATAGCTACCCTGTTTCCCCGATAGTAAGACACCCCCGATTATAAGACGTATCAGGGGTGTCAGAGGGGTCGGCTAATAAAAGCCGTACCCCGAAAGTAAGCCGTACCCCCAGCCGCCGCGTCACTCGGTCCCGCCGCCGCCGCCCAAACACTTGACTTGAGGTGAAGAAGAAGGGGAGCGCACGCCTTGGAAGCAGCCCACCCTCCCTCGTGCGGCGGTCTCGCGCTCGTGCGTCTGCGAGGCGAGGGGAGGAGGGAAGAACATGGCAGCGGGGCTCCTGCAGGCGTCGCTCGCTCTCCGCCTTCCCTGCGAGGGCCCTCCCTCGCCCAAAGGGGCCGGCTTTGGCGGGATGCCTCTGCTCTCCTCCCGGCCGGAAGCCCCTCCTCCCTGGGTCCGGGGCGGAGCGGGCCCGGCTTGGGTTGGAGAGCGTGATCGCTCTCCCTGGGGCCGCCTCTTCTCGGATCGGAAGAGAGGCAGCAGAGGAGAGCCCACTGCCGCCTCTCTTCCGTTCCCCGAACAGGAGGCCGAAGGGGAACCCGGCGGCCGCAGGGAGAGCGTCGCCGCCGAGCCCTCTGCCGCCTCTCTTCCGTTCCCGAAGAGGAGGCTGAAGGGAACCCGGCGACGCTCTCCCTGTGGCCGCCTCTTCTCGGATCGGAAGAGAGGCAGCTGAGGGCCCCTCTGCCCGCTCTCTTCCGTTCCCGAAAAAGGAGGTAGCCCCTTTGGGTGAGGAAGTGCCTTGCAGGGAAAGGCGGAGAGCAAGCGACGCTTGCAGGAGCCCCGCCGCCATGTTCTTCCCTCCCCCCTCCCCTCGCAGGACGCGCAAGTGCGAGACCGCCGCACAAGGGAGGGTTGGCTGCTTCAAGCGCGCGCCCCTTCTTCTTCACCTCAAGGCAAGTGTTTGGGCGGCGGCGGAGGAGGCGGGACCGAGTGATGCGGAGCCGGGGTACGGCTTACCGTCGCCCAATGTAAGCCGTACTCGAAAGTAAGACGAGTGGGGCTTTTGGGGGTAAAAAGAAAGTAAGACGCTGTCTGACTTTCGGGGAAACACGGTAGCACAAGGCTGGCTTGGCACTGCCATCCTCAAGCCTGGAGAAGCTGCTAGTAGGCCAGAAGCCAGAGGGGGCGGAGCCAGGCTGCACCAAGCCCCGCCCCCTCCCCTCTGGCTTTGGAGCTCCCAGCAGCTTCTCCAGGCTTAAGGAGGGCAATGCTAAGCCAGTGGTGGCATAGCTACCGTGTTTCCCGAAAGTAAGACAGCGTCTTACTTTCTTTTTACCCCCAAAAGCCCCACTACGTCTTACTTTCGGGGTACGGCTTACATTGGGCGACGGTAAGCCGTACCCCCGGCCGCCGCATCACTCGGTCCCGCCTCCTCCGCCGCCGCCCAAACACTTGCCTTGAGGTGAAGAAGGGGAGTGCGCGCCTTGAAGCAGCCAACCCTCCCTTGTGCTGGTCTCGCACTAACGCGCCCTGCGAGGGAGGGGGGAGGGAAGAACATGGTGCAAGACCGCCGCACGAGGGAGGGTTGGCTGCTTCCAAGGCGCGCGCTCCCCTTCTTCTTCACCTCAAGGCAAGTGTTTGGGCGGCGGCGGAGGAGGCGGGACCGAGTGACGCGGCGGCCGGGGGTACGGCTTACTTTCGGGGTACGGCTTATATTAGCCGACCCCTCTGACACCCCCGATACGTCTTACAATCGGGGGTGTCTTACTATCAGGGAAACAGGGTAGCACAAGGCTGGCTTGGCACTGCCATCGTCAAGCCTGGAGAAGCTGCTGGTAGAGCGGAAGTCAGAGGGGGCGGAGCCAGGTCGCGCCAAGCCCCTCCCCCTGCCGTCTGGCTTTGGAGCTCCCAGCAGCTTCTCCAGGCTTGAGGATGGCAATGCCAAGCCAGTGGTGACATAGCTAGCACAAGGCTGGCTTGGCCCTGCCCTCCTCAAGCCTGGAGAAGCTGCTGGTAGAGCGGAAGTCAGAAGGGGCGGAGCCAGGCTGCACCAAGCCCCGCCCCCTCCCCTCTGGCCTTGGAGCTCCCAGCAGCTTCTCCGGGCTTGAGGATGGCAGTGCCAAGCCAGTGGTGACATAGCTAGCACAAGGCTGACTTGGCCCTGCCCTCCCCGAGCCTGGAGAAGCTGCTGGTAGAGCGGAAGTCAGAGGGGGCGGAGCCAGGCCGCACCAAGCCCCGCCCCCTCCCCTCTGGCCTTGGAGCTCCCAGCAGCTTCTCCAGCTTTGGGGATGGCAGTGCCAATCCAGTGGTGACATAGCTAACACAAGGCTGGCTTGGCCCTGCCCTCCTCGAGCCTGGAGAAGCTGCTGGTAGAGCGGAAGCCAGAGGGGGTGGAGCCAGGTCGCACCAAGCCCCGCACCTCCCCTCTGGCTTTGGAGCTCCCAGCAGCTTCTCCAGGGTTGAGGGTGGCAATGCCAATCCAGTGGTGACATAGCTAGCAGAAGGCTAGCTTGGCATTGCCATCCTCAAGTCTGGAGCTGCTGCTGGTAGAGCGGAAGCCACAGGGGGCGGAGCCGGGCCGGGCCAAGCCCCGCCCCCTCCCCTCTGGCTTTGGAGCTCCCAGCAGCTTCTCCAGGGTTGAGGATGGCAATGCCAAGCCAGTGGTGACATAGCTAGCACAAGGCTAGCTTGGCATTGCCATCCTCAAGCCTGGAGCAGCTGCTGGTAGAGCGGAGCCACAGGGGCGGAGCCAGGCCGTGCAAGCCGCCCCCTCCTCTGGCTTTGGAGCTCCCAGCAGCTTCTCCAGCCTTGGGGATGGCAGTGCCAGTCCAGTGGTGGCATAGCTAACACAAGGCTGGCTTGGCCCTGCCCTCCTCAAACCTGGAGCAGCTGCTGGGAGTACCGAAGCCGGAGGAGGGGTGGGGCTTGGCACGGCCTGGCTCCGCCCCCTCTGAGAAGCACCCCATCCGGCTGGGATCGACCTCCTTCGGTCCCGGGATCGACTGGTCGATCGTGATCAATCCCCATGACCAACAGGAAATACTGTGTTTACGGATGGCCTTTGGCGACCCCTCTGACACCCCTTCGTGACCCCTCCCCCCACCCGGGGTCCTGACGTACAGGTTGAGAAACACTGTTCTGAAAGGACCGACCTGATCCCGCATCTCGGCCTCCTGGATCTGGATCCCCTGCAGTTGCTTCTCGTAATTGGAGCACATGTCGCAGCGCCGCCCCAGTTTGTTCCCAGCGTTCTGCACCTGCGGAGAACAGAGTCCAAGCGGCTGAGTGTGAATGGGTTAAAGAGAGAATGGGGGAATCCTTTGTTGGGAGGTGTTAGCTGGCCCCGATTGTTTCTTGTCTGGAATTCCCCTGTTTTTGAGTATCTTTCTTTATTTACTGCATTGATTTTGGCATGGGCCAACTTCGAGCCAGTAAGCTGTTGGAAATTGTGGGAGTTGAAGTCCAAAACACCAAGTTGGCGCATGCCTGGACTAAACGCTAAGGCAAAAAAAAACATATATCCCCGACCGATCGAGTGTACCTCTTTCTGGAGCAGATTCCACTCGATCTCGCTCACTAAGCGATATCCGCTGGGAGACACGTGCGTTGCGTCGACGCTCTGGGTGATGCTGGAGAGGAGGGAGGCCGTCTCCTCCTGCTCGGGCGTCATGGCCGTGATGGCCTTCTCCTGGTCCTTGGTGAGCATGAACCCGCCCGCGGGCATCTGCAGCGACCCCAGGGAGGCCGTGTCGAAGTTCTCCGACACCGAGTCGGCGCCCACCAGCGGCCCAAAGTCGGACTCGTCCAGGTTCCCGGCCGACTTGGCCTTGTGGTTGTAGCCCAGCGCTTTGGCCTGCAAGGTGGCCCCCGAGGCCGCCCCCAGGCTGTCCGTCGACTGCGCCCGCCGCAGGCCCTCCTTGAACAGGTCCGTGTCCGACTTGAGGGATTCGCCCGAAGACAGCAGCGCGTCCGTATCCAGGGAGTGGGCAGAACCGTGGGCGCTGTTACTTAGATGGACCTGGAATGCGGAGAGGAGGAGGAACTCCTTTGTGATTCATGGTTTGCTAGGCCAGTGTTTTTTGAGCTGCGGCACATTTTTTACGTTTACCAAATCCTGGGGCACACCACCAACCAAAATGACACACAATGACACTCTAACACAGTAATACGTATAGTTAATATGTTTTTAAATGTATTTATACACTCAGTGTGAAACCTGGGCCTGTTTCGATGAACACAACACCACCAACCAAAATGACACACAATGACACTCTAACACAGTAATACATATAGTTACTATGTTTTTAAATGTATTTATACACTCAGTGTGAAACCTGGGCCTGTTTCGATGAACACAACACCACCAACCAAAATGACACACAATGACACTCTAACACAGTAATACATATAGTTAATATGTTTTTTAATGTATTTATACACTCAGTGTGAAACCTGGGCCTGTTTCGATGAACACAACACCACCAACCAAAATGACACACAATGACACTCTAACACAGTCATACGTATAGTTAATATGTTTTTAAATGTATTTATACACTCAGGGTGAAACCTGGGCCTGTTTCGATGAACACAACACCACCAACCAAAATGACACACAATGACACTCTAACACAGTCATACGTATAGTTAATATGTTTTTAAATGTATTTATACACTCAGTGTGAAACCTGGGCCTGTTTCGATGAACACAACATAGATATCCTGGCAGGAATGGGAGAAAGACACACACGAAGGTCTTGCTCAACAGCTGGGAGTTATAGTTCACCCGCAATCAAAGGGCATTCTGAACACCTATGATGGAATGGAATCAAACTTCCCACACAGAACTCCCATAACCAAGAGAAAATACTATAAGAGTTTGGTGGGCATTGACCTTGGGTTTTGGAGTTGTAGTTCACCTATATCCAGAGAGCACTGTGGACTCAAACAATGCTGGATCAGGACCAAACTTGGCATGAATACTCAATGTGCCCAAATGTGAACACAGATGGAGTTTGGGAACAATAGACCTGCAAAGTTTGCAGATGACACTAAACTGTTCAGGGTAGTTAAAAATGAAACTGATTGTAAAGAGCTCCAGAAAGATCTCTCGAAATTGAGTGAATGGGCAACAAAGTGGCAAATGCGTTTTAACCTCAACAAGTGTAAAGTCATGCACATCGGGGCAAAGAACCCCAACTACACCTACCAATTGATGGGGTCAAAGCTTTCCGAGACAAACCAGGAAAGGGATCTCGGGGTCTTGGTGGACAGCTCAATGAAGATGTCAACCCAGTGCGCAGCAGCAGTGAAAAAAGCAAATTCTATGCTTGGCATGATCAGGAAGGGAATCGAAAATAGGTCGTCAAATGTTGTATTGCCTCTCTACAAATCGATGGTGAGGCCACATCTGGAGTACTGTGTACAATTCTGGTCACCGCACCTCAAGAAGGATATAACGGAACTGGAAAGGTACAGAAAAGGGCAACAAGAATGATCCATGGGATGGAGCAGCTCCCTGACGAAACCAGGTTGCAACGCCTGGTCTTTTCAGCCTTGAAAGACGGCGTTTAAGAGGTGACTTGATCGAAGTGTATAAAATCATGCATGGGATAGAAAAGGTGAATGAAGAAAACTATTTTCTCTGTCACACAACACTAGGACTAGAGGGCACTCCCTGAAGCTCCAAGGTAGGAAAGTTAGGACTAATAAAGGGAAATATTTCTTCACCCAGAGGGTCATTGGGTCATGGAACTCACTTCCAGAAGAGGTTGTGACAGCGGTCAGCCTGGACAGCTTCAAGGCAGGATTAGACAGATTCATGGAGACCAAGGGAATCAGTAGTTACTGAAAAGGACATTCAAGTGCCACCTCGGAGTTGGTTGAGGTAGGCAGGATTTCCCTGGGTACTGGTTGTGGGGGGTCGGGAGCAGGTCAGGGTTTTGCCTTCCCTTCTGCTCGAGATCCCCGTGTACAACTGGTGGGCCACTGTGTGATACAGAATGCTGGACTAGATGGGCTGAGGTCCGATTCAGCATGGCTCTTCTTATGTTCTTATGTTCTTATGACATTTGGGAGTTACAGTTTCTGGGATTTATAGTTAAAACACAAACAAAGAGCATCCTGAACTCTTGCAACAATGGAATTGGACCAAACTCGGCATATTGAACTCTCCTTACCAACAGAAAGTACTGAACGTACTGAAACGCAGATAGAGTTCACGGTTAGGGTGAGGAATATGTGGGGCGAGTCTGTGCAGTAGCGCCTGCACGGGTCACGCAAAAGCGGCAGCGTGAGCAAAGCGAGGCAAAGCGAGCTGAGTGAGGGTGGGAAGAAGGGAGCCCGAGTGGAGAAGAAAAAGTGTTAGGCAGGAGGGGGAATAAAGTGTATTGGAAGTTCCAATTTCCCACGGCACACCTGATGATCGCTCACGGCACACTAGTGTGCCACGGCACACTGGTTGAGAATCACTGTGCTAGATTACCTATTAGAAAACACCAAAGCCAGCAAGGTTTTCATTGTATCGTCAATGGTTTTCACGGCTGGAATAAATGGGGTGTTGTTGCGTCAGCGCACGGGTGTGTTTTCCCCCTTGGGGCGTTGTGTAGTTGGTGGGCCGTATGGCCAACGTGGTCTAGCAGCATTTGCTCCTTTGTTAGTTTTGCCTGCACCTGTGGATACTACCGTGTTTCCCCGAAAGTAAGACAGCGTCTTACTTTCTTTTCCCCCCGAAAAGTCCCCCTACGTCTTACTTTCGGGGTACGTCTTATATAAACAAAGACGCGTGCCCGTCGCCATCGCCACGCCGCCGCCGCCGTCACGCCGCCGCCGCAACCGGCCCATCGGCCGCGCCACACCTCCATGGGCACCTTTCTGCTAGGCCTCTCCAACGAAGGGAGGGGGGAAGAGTCCCAGAGGCGTGGCTAAGCGGCGCTGCGTCAGAGAGACGCGCGCCGCTTTAGCCACGCCTCTGGGACTCTTCCTCCTCCCTCCCATTCTCCAACGAAGGGAGGGAGGAGGAAGAGTCCCAGAGGCGTGGCTAAGCGGCGACGCGTCAGAGTGATGCAGCGCCGCTAGCCACGCCTCTGGGACTCTTCCCCCCCTCCCGTTGGAGAGGCCTAGCAGAAAGGTGCGCCGCGGAGGTGTGCCGTGGCCGATGGGCGATTCTTGGCGGCGGCGGCGACCAGGTACGGCTTATATTCGGGTACGGCTTACATTAGCCGACCCCCTGACACCCGATACGTCTTACAATCGGGGGTGTCATACTTTCGGGGAAACACGGTAGCATTTCCAGAGGATCTGATGGGAGTCAAGCAAGAGGAGTATAGATACCTGTGGAATGTCCAGGTACATATGCATCACTAGGATACCCAGGTATATATACTCCACTAGGATATCCAGGTATATATACTAAATAGGATGCCCAGGTACATATACCCCAGGTATATATACCCCTGTGGAATGTCCACGTATATATATGCTCCACTACGATGCCCAGGTATATATACTCCTGTGGAATGTCCTGGAGCAGGGCTGTCCAACTTCTACCGAACCTTGGGCCGGAATTCCGGTCATTGATCACCTGGGGGGCCAAGCCCCCGGCTCCGCCCCCTGCCCTGGCTCCGCCCCCTGCCCTGGCTCCTCCCCTAATTAAAATACAATTAAATATAATTATAACAGAAAGGTGGAAGGTTGGATATTTAATATTATATCCCCAGAACACAATTCTATTAATGAAGCAATCCATTTAATATTAGATATCCCCGAACACAATAACATACCTCTTCTTTCCTCCTTTGGGAGAGGAGGTCCGGGCAGCGCGCCTTCCCTGGCAAAGCCAGGTAGCCGGTGCCAGCGCTGCTTAGCGGGCGAAAAAGGGAGGCCCGGGCAGGTAGAAAGCCACGCGTGGCTTTGTTTACGCCCGGCAAAAACAAGCATAGGAGGCGAACGCGGGGTCCCCTTCCTCTCGTTCACGTCGCCAAACAAACTGCGGAGGACGCCCCGCCCCCTGAGCGTCTCCGGGCGATGACGTCGCAGCCGGCATCGCCGAACACGCTCAGGGAGCGGCGCTTCCTCCGCTGTTTGTTTGGCAACGTGAACGAGAGGAAGGGGACCCCGCGTTCGCCTCCTATGCTTGTTTTTCGCCAGATACAAATCCAAAAGCAAGCATAGGAGGCGAACGTTGTCAAACAAACAGCGGAGGAAGCGCCGCCCCCAGAGTGTGTTCGGCGGTGCCGGCTGCGACGTCATCGCCTGGAGACGCTCTGGGGGCGGGGCAGGGAGAGAGGGACGGAGGGGCCGAGGCAGGGAGGAGGAGCCGGGTGCCTTCCTTCTCCCTGCCCCGCCTCCTTCTTCCCTCTCTCCGCAGCCGCTGCGATCCGGATGCGAGGCCGCTGCGAGGCGGAGAGAGGGACGGAGGGGGTGAGGCAGGGAGTGAGGAGCCGGGTCCCTCCCCCCCCCCTGAAGAATTAAAAAAAAATCAAAAAAATATTTTTTAATTTAAAAAAAAAACAGATTTATTGCAGGAGGGTAGGGGGGCCGTGCCCAACAGGCTGGGGGGCCATGTACGGCCCGCGGGCCGCCTGTTGGACAGGCCTGTCCTGGAGTATACATCTGTGGAATGTCCAGGTATACATACTAAAGATATATATGCACCACTAGGATGCCCAGGTATATATATTCCTGTGGAATGTCCAGGTACATATGCATCACTAGGATATCCAGGTATATATACTAAACTAGGATTTCCAGGTACATATACTCCTGCGGAATGTCAATCTATTATATAAATGGGTTCACGTCATGTGATGTATACCTCAAACAAAGAAACCATACAACGCAGAAACACAAAACTTGCCAACAGAAATAGGCCTCAAGCAAGGTACGTTTGTAGCAAAGAAACTTCCCCCCCAAAACCTAAAAGGCCCCCAAAACAACGAATAAAAATAAAACTACATTTACCAGCATCCTCCAGGGCAGCCAAAGACTCACCCAGCCTCTACATTCTGAACAACATGATTGGCTGCCAATGAGGGCGGATTTGCATAACTGCTGCACTGGCCAGCCAACATGAAAATTCGATCCATAATAAACTGCCAAAAACAGAATAAGGAAAAGGCCTGAGCCAATCCCCAACACACACACCCAAATCACTTCCAACCGAAAATTTACAGCCCAAAAAATCACAGACCACGCCCAAAATTGACAGTTAGGCTTCATTAACTAGATTTCCCTAACTAGCCCTCACTTACTGGGAAGCTGTTTACGCTCTGAATTGACAGTAAGGCTTCATTATCTTGATTTCCTTAACTATCCATCTCTTACTGGGTTGCTGTTTTCGCTCTTTATTGACAGTTAGACTTCATTTACTTGATTCTCCGACTAGGCCTCAGCTCATTGGACATTGTGTATGGCCTGAATTGACAGTAAGGCTTCATTAACTTGCTGTTCCTGACTAGGCCTCAGCTCATGGGACATTGTGTATGGCCTGAATTGACAGTAAGGCTTCATTAACTTGCTGTTCCTGACTAGGCCTCAGCTCATGGGACATTGTGTATGGCCTGAATTGACAGTAACCTGCTGCTTCATTAACTTGCTGTATGGCCTGAATTGACAGTAAGGCTTCATTAACTTGCTGTTCCTCAGGCTCATGGGACATTGTGTATGGCCTGAATTGACAGTAAGGCTTCATTAACTTGCTGTTCCTGACTAGGCCTCAGCTCATTGGACATTGTGTATGGCCTGAATTGACAGTAAGGCTTCATTAACTTGCTGTTCCTAACTAGGCCTCAGCTCATTGGACATTGTGTATGGCCTGAATTGACAGTAAGGCTTCATTAACATGCTGTTGGCCTGAATTGACAGTAAGGCCATTCAGCTCATTGGACATTGTGTATGGCCTAGGAATTGACAGTAAGGCTTCATTAACTTGCTGTTCCTGACTAGGCCTCAGCTCATTGGACATTGTGTATGGCCTGAATTGACAGTAAGGCTTCATTAACTTGCTGTTCCTGACTAGGCCTCAGCTCATTGGACATTGTGTATGGCCTGAATTGACAGTAAGGCTTCATTAACTTGCTGTTCCTGACTAGGCCTCAGCTCATTGGACATTGTGTATGGCCTGAATTGACAGTAAGGCTTCATTAACTTGCTGTTCCTAACTAGGCCTCAGCTCATTGGACATTGTGTATGGCCTGAATTGACAGTAAGGCTTCATTAACTTGCTGTTCCTAACTAGGCCTCAGCTCATTGGACATTGTGTATGGCCTGAATTGACAGTAAGGCTTCATTAACTTGCTGTTCCTGACTAGGCCTCAGCTCATTGGACATTGTGTATGGCCTGAATTGACAGTAAGGCTTCATTAACTTGCTGTTCCTGACTAGGCCTCAGCTCATTGGACATTGTGTATGGCCTGAATTGACAGTAAGGCTTCATTAACTTGCTGTTCCTGACTAGGCCTCAGCTCATTGGACATTGTGTATGGCCTGAATTGACAGTAAGGCTTCATTAACTTGCTGTTCCTAACTAGGCCTCAGCTCATTGGACATTGTGTATGGCCTGAATTGACAGTAAGGCTTCATTAACTTGCTGTTCCTAACTAGGCCTCAGCTAATGGGACAAAGGGCACAGCAACGCGTGCCGGGGACAGCTAGTGTATATATATGCTCCACTACGATGCCCAGGTATATATACTCCAGGCATATATCCTCCAATTGCTTGACTTCCATGAGATCCTCTGAAGATGCAGAAGCCACAGATGCAGGCAGAACGGGGGAAGGAGCCAATGCCACGCAGCCCAGAAAGAAACCACACCACACCCCAATGTATTCATTTTGCTGCTTTGAAACTCGGTGTCAATTCCTAACAAAGGAAAAGATGAAAACCAGGAACATCATGGTCCCCAAAGCCCCATTCTACGCTGCCATATGAAATCCAGATTATCCGCTTTGGTAATCTATCTATCTATGTATATAATAAAAGTCAGTGTTTGCGGCGGGAGGTGTGGCGGGATATGTGGCAACTTTTCGATTGGCTGCCACTGTGGGATTATTTGCATAAAGGGCTCTGATTGGCCAGCCTCAGAACTCTAACATTCTACGGCCCCAGACAGAGGAGACTGGTTGCCACTGAAATGGCATTTGCATAAAGGACACCGATTGGCCAACCATTCTAAAGTGATTCAGAGGGAAAAGGAAAGACCTCAGGCAGTCAGCCACTGTGGCCCACAGCAATGACGGATCAGGACCAAACTTGGCAAACAGGGGACCAATGGCCCACTTCACAACCTGGTGTGGTTTAGGGCAGGATGGCCCACGAATTATGAGATTAGCAATACCTTCACCTCATTCACTTCCCAAACAACACTGTAGCCCCTATAAATCATAGACCAGGCCCAAAGATGACAGCAAGGCTTCCTTAACTTGATTTTCCTGACTAGGCCCCCAACAATGACAGAAGAAGACCAGACTTGGCACATAGACACCCCCAAAATGCACCCTACAGCCTGGTGCAGTTTGAGGGGGGATGGACAATGGATGATGGGACCTTCAGTACTTAAAATTCACTTCCTTAGAGCACTGTGGCCCACACCAATGACGAATCAGGACCAAACTTGGCACAAAGAGGCCCAATGGCCCACTTTACAAACCTGCTGCGGTTTACGGCAGGTGCAGTTTTGAGTGGGACGGATCACGGACGATGGGAGTTGAAGTACCTTCACTCACTTTCTGAGACCGCTGCGACCCTCGCCCAATGACTGATCAAGACCACACTTGGCACACAGAGCCCCCATGACTCACTCTACATCCTGGTGCAGTTTGGAGAAAGGGGGACCATGGATGATGGGACCTGAAGTACCTTCACTCACTTCCAGAGACCACTGCAATCCTCATCCAGAGAATGATCAAGACCAAATGTGACACACACAGCCCCCATGACCCATTGTACATCCTGGTGCTGTTTGGAGGGGGGTGGACCATGGCCAATGGGATTCGCAGTACCTTCACTACGTTCCTGAGACCACTGCAAGCCACATAAACATCTAATAGAAACCACCCTTAGCACACAATGCCTTCCTCAAATAACCCGGGCACCGCCGGGTCCTCAGCTAGTCTAGAACAGTCTTTCTCAACCAGTGTGCCGTGGCACACTAGTGTGCTGTGACGGACCTCCTGCTGTGCCGCGAGAAAGCTCTCTCTGCCCCCTTCCTCCCCCCTCCCTGCCGAACTCCTGCTGCTTGGGGAGGAGGAGGAAGGGCCGGGCGGTGGCGAAGAAAAAGAAGAAGGGTCCGAGGCACCGCCTCCTTCGGCTGTTTCCCCAGCCAGCCTCCAATCCACCATGACTCTCGCCCCTCACTCGCTGAGGCCGCGTAGAGAAGCCCCGCCACTGAAGCCCGTCCACCGCTCATGCTCCTCCTCTGTAGGAAAGCTGAAGCTGGGGGAGGGGGCGAAGCATGGTGCGGCCTGGCTCTGCCCTCCCCCGCCTCGGCACTCCCAGCAGCTGCCCAGCCTTGAGGGGCAGTGCCAAGCCAGCATTGTGCTGGCTCTGGCACCGCTGGCTTGGCACTGCCCTCAAGGCTGGAGCAGCTGCTGGAGAGGTGAAGCCGGGGTAGGGGGCGGCATGGCACAGCCTGGCTCCGCCCCTCCCGGCTTTGGCACTCCCAGCAGCTGCTCCCAGCAGGCCACCATCCCCCCAGCCGTTCTTTACTGGGTTAGAGTGTCATTTTGTGTCATTTTGGTTGGTGGTGTGCCCCCGGATTTTTTAAATGTTAAAAGTGTGCCGCGGCTCAAAAAAGGTTGGGAAACACTGCCCTAAGGTAACACTGGTCTAGAATATATTTATTTATTTTATTTATTATTCGGGCTTCTATGCCGCCGACTCCCCGAGGCTCGCGGCGGCTTACAGGAGCCGAAGGGCACAGTAAAATACAGGCAAGAAGCAGTTAAACCCAATTAAAAACAACAGCAGTACAGTAATTAATAACACAGTTAACACAATGAACAGCACATCGTCCTCAGAAGAACGCAGAGATGGCGGGGCATGGGCAGGACTTACTCACCAAAGGCCTGCTTAAACAGGTATGTTCTACAGGCCCGTCTAAACGGGAGCAAGTCCTTCATAGCCCGAGTTCCGGCCGGGAGGGCGTTCCACAGCGTAGGTGCTATGACAGAGAACGCCCTCCGGCGGGTAGCAGTCAGCCTTGCGAGTTTAGCTGAAGGTATCTCCAGGAGATTGGAGTCCTCAGACCGAAGTGATCTCGGAGGGCAATATGGGGTGAGACGGTCCCTCAAGTACGCTGGCCCCAGGCCGTGGAAGGCCTTAAAGGTGAGGACCAACACTTTGAAGGGGATCCGGTGCTCAATGGGCAGCCAGTGCAGATCCTGCAAAACAGGTGTGATGTGGGCGCCAGCTGGCGTGCCAGACAGGAGCCGGGCGGCAGTGTTCTGCACTAGCCTGAGCTTCCGGGTCACCGACAGAGGAAGGCCAACGTGGGCGCGTTGCAGTAATCCAGCCTTGAGATGACTGTGGCTTGGATCACCGTGGCCAGATCGTTCCGGGAGAGATAGGGGGCCAGCCTCCTTGCCTGGCGGAGGTGGAAAAAAGCGATCTTGCTGACCGCAGAGACCTGGGCCTCCATGGTCAGCTGGGAGTCCAAATGGACCCCAGGCTCTTGACGGAAGGCGATGGGCATAACACCGCACCGTCCAGGCTCGGAAGCTGGACATTAACATCACCCGGGCGACCCAGCCACAAGATCTCCGTCTTCGCCGGATTCACCCTCAACCTACTGGCTCGCAGCCATCCAGTAACGGCTTCGAGGCAGTGTTGGAAATTATCGGGGACAGAACCCGGCCTGCCCTCCATCCTCAGAATGAGCTGGGTGTCGGCAGCGTACTGGTGACACTCCAGCCCATAACTCCGCACCAGCTGTGCAAGCGGCTGCATGTAGATGTTGAATAACAGAGGGGAGAGAATGGCCCCCTGGCAGTGCAGATCCAGTCAAGATAAGAAAAAGATGGGATAATACAAGAAGACGATTACGAACGCCAGATGATAAGAATCTACTTGCTTTTGGAATAGAAGATACTGCAGAAAAATTACACGGGAAAAATGTATAACAATCACATCCTCGGTAATACAATAGACCCCTGTGTAGATTTAATATACGGTACTAACAAAACTGCGTAACCGGCATGTCATTTCCCCCTCCCTCCCCTATCTCCTATCCCCTTTTGTCTTCCTTCCTTTCCCTCCTTTTTCTTTATGTTATAAAACTGTGAAAATTATATATATATATATATATATATATATATATATATATATATATATATATATAAAGGAAAATGGTCGTGCAACGGGCAAATGGACAGGAAAACTATAAGCCCTAGAAGCACAAACCCCCCAACACATTACAACATACCACGAGGTACCTAGAGGGCACAAAAAACCCGACCTAGATACCTCGCAAGACCCCCAAGGATCACCCCCAAAGAAACCGTCAACGGGACCTGGTGTTCCGGCGCTTAGGGAATAGCAATGCACTCCTTCCCCCACGAAGGGAGGACAGAGGGAGAACAATGCCGCCGGCCCTCTAATCCCACCCCCCAAAACACCCCAACTCATCTCCCTCCATCCTCGCTCACCTTCTCTACGACGACACCATCACCGCCTCCACCCCCGCCTCCCAACCACTCCTGGACCCGGGCCCGTGCGGCCGTCGCCATCCCCACCTCCTCCGCTGCCTTCTCAACCTCCTCCGCCGCCTCCACGCCACTCCCAGACCCTACCAGCACGGCTGACGCCATGCCCCCCTCCTCCACCGCTTCCCAGCCGCTCCTGAGGCCGGCCCGCGCGGCCCGAAACACCCAAGTCGCCTCTCGTGCGGCCCAGGTTCCAAACAGGCTACCAGGCGACGGACGCCGAGGAGGCGACGGCGCGGCCCGGATCCGGCAACGAATGGGAGCCAGCGGAACAGCCCACGGAGACGACGGAGGAGGAGGAGGCCACGGCGCCGCCCGCACGACCTGCCACCAAGAAACACGGCGAGGGAGAAGGGCACGGCCACGGAACTACAATTCCCAGAAGGCTCCGCACGGCTCACTGGGAAGGAGGGCGGAGACAGGGCACGAAAAAAAAAGGGGCCGCGCGGGGGCCTTCTGGAAAATGTAGTCCCCTGCCCGATCCCGCCTCCTCCGCCATCTACAAGCCCCTTCTGAGAGCAGCTTGGGCCGAGAGGAGGGCGGGCCGAGGCGATCCCGGCAGAGACGGGAGGGAAGCTTCCCTTTTCCCGGGCCCCTCTTTCTCTTTCTCCCTGTTCACGGCCATCTCGCACCGCCCTCCTCACTTGATTGAAGAAAGGAGGGCAGGGAGAGGCGAAGAAAGAGACGGAGGGACCCCTTCCGCTCATACGCGCTCGACGGGAGGGCACCTCTCTCTCCTCCTGTCTCTCCTCCAGGATAAAAAAGAACAATGGAAGGGGAGAGGAAAGGAAGGAAGGAAGGAAGGAAGGAAGGAAGGAAGCAAGGAAGCAAGGAAGCAAGGAAGCAAGGAAGCAAGGAAGCAAGGAAGCAAGGAAGCAAGGAAGCAAGGAAGCAAGGAAGGAAGGAAGGAAGGGAGAAAAAGAAAGAAAAGGATGGATGGATGGAAGGAGGAAGGTGGTAAGGAAGAAAGGAAAAAGCCACAGCGAAGCGTGGCCGGGTCAGCTAGTACAGTGTTTCTCAACCAGTGTGCCGGGGCACACTAGTGTGCCATGAGCGATCATCAGGTGTGCCGTGGGAAATTGGAACCTTGGGGGGGGGGGGGAGTCTAGTGTGTTGAAGTATAAAAACCCTAAGAAACCTACCTCGATAAAGGCACAAAATTACAAACACCCCCCTGTCAGATTATTGCATTTTGAATAGCAATTCATGAGTCAGCACAAGATATATTTTCGCAGTTTGAGATGACCTGCAGTGTGACATGTTTGACACCAGATGGCGCTGTCTCAAGACTGCTAAATGGAACCTTGAGGAATGTCAGTTACAAAGTGACAGTTGGGATTCAATATCTGTGAGGAAAGGATGTTTAGAAAGGTAGCTGTGATGGCTGTTGTTTTTCGATGTTTTGCCAGTTATTGTTAAATACAATTCAATACAAAGTTATATATTTACCTTGTGAATTGAATGAGAGTTTCATTATTCACTCGAACAGAGACTGGAGTTTTTGGGCCGATGGGGAATTAAACTTCTATATTTCTGTTGCCTATCCGCTGTGACATAAATACTCAACGCCGTAGACCCCCTCCCCACCTGTTGTCTACTTGGTCTCTCCCTCTCCATGCTTTGGGAAGACCCGCCTCCCTTTCCCCAAGTAGAGACCTCCTCCTGCCTCCTGGGGGTTCTGTGTGGGAAGTTTGGCCCAGTTCTATCATTGGTGGGGTTCAGAATGCTCTTTGATTGTAGGGGAACTATAAATCTCAGCAACTACAACTCCCAAATGTCAAGGTCTATTTCCCCTGAACTCCATCTGCGTTAATATTTGGGCATATTGAGTATTCATGCCAAGTTTGGTCCTGATCCAAGATTGTTTGAGTCCACAGTGCTCTCTGGATATAGGTGAACTACAACTCCAAAACTCAAGGTCAATGCCCACAAAACTCCTATAGCATTTTCTCTTGGTTATGGGAGTTCTGTGTGGGAAGTTTGTGTCTTTCTGTCATTCCTGCCAGGATATCTATGTTGTGTTCATCGAAACAGGCCCACGCCTTCCTCTCTGGGTGTAGGTGAACTACAACTTCCAAACTCAAGGTCGATTCCCAAGAAAACCCTTTCAGTACTTTCTGTTGGTAATGAGAGTTCAATATGTCAAGTTTGGTTCAATTCCATTGTTGCAAGAGTTCAGGATGCTCTTTGATTGTGTGTTAACTATGAATTCCAGAAACTGTAACTCCCAAATGTCAAGGTCTATTTTCCCCAAACTCCATCCGTGTTCACATTTGGGCATATTGAGTTTTCATGCCAAGTTTGGTCCTGATCCAACATTGTTTGAGTCCACAGTGCTCTCTGGATATAGGTGAACTACAACTCCAAAACCCAAGGTCAATGCCCACCAAACTCTTATAGTATTTTCTCTTGGTTATGGGAGTTCTGTGTGGGAAGTTTGTGTCTTTCTGCCATTCCTGCCAGGATATCTATGTTGTGTTCATTGAAACAGGCAATATCCAATACTCTAAACAAAATATGCCACTAAAGCAACCGTATAATACACAATGCTATACCGTACACATTCAAAGGGCAGAACTGAGGGAGAAGTCAATCAAACAGCATCATGTAGTAAAAATCTCTTTAGTATAGTAAATTTCCAATGTGCTCAATAGCTTTACAATATCACTGTGGTGCAATGTCATGCAATTTACACACAATACAACAAGTAACATAAACAGATGCAGCCCTTACAATCTACTGGGCCGAGCAACGCTCACACTCAGTCAAAGTCACCCTGTAATCAGTTGGAGTTTGTCAACTCACATACTGCAGTCCGAGTCACTGGGGAGCCTTTGAAGCATGGGAGAGCTGGCCAACTGCCAAGTAGGCAGGTGCCTACGGCGGGAGGTAAGCTGACGCCAAGGTGGCGTTTCGCGTGAACCGCTTCCTCAGGGCGCTTGGGACTTCTAGCCGCTTCTCCCGGTATGGTAGTAAATCAATGTTTGACTCAGGGTGAAACAGGAGATTTCGCATTTTCTGCGATGTACGCATTTTCTGGATTCCAGCCCAGGAGATCACTCTTGAGACCGATAGGTATTACATCGCAGAAAATACGAAATCTCCTGTTTCACCCCTGAGTCAAACATTGATTTACTACCATACCGGGGAGAAGCGGCTAGAAGTCCCAAGCGCCCTGAGGAAGCGGTTCACGCGAACGGCCACCTTGGCGCCAGCTACCTCCCGCCGTAGGCACCTGCCTACTTGGCAGCTGGCCAGCTCTCCCATGCTCAAGGCTCCCCAGTGACTCGGACTGTATGTGAGCTGACAAACCCAACTGATTACAGGGTGACTTTGACTGGAGTGTAAGCGCTGCTCCGGCCCAGTAGATTGTAAGGGCTGCATCTGTTTATGTTACTTGTTGTATTTGTGTAAATTGCATGACATTGCACCACAGTGATATTGTAAAGCTATTGGAGCACATTGAAATGTACTATACTAAAGAGATTTTTTACTACATGATGCTGTTTGATTGACTTCTCCTCAGTTCTGCCCTTTGAATGTGTACGGTATAGCATTGTGTATTATACGGTTCATTGAAACAGGCCCAGGTTTCACACTGAGTGTATAAATACATTTAAAAACATATTAACTATATGTATGACTGTGTTAGAGTGTCGTTTTGTGTCATTTTGGTTGGTGGTGTGCCCCCGGATTTTGTAAATGTAAAAAGTGTGCCGTGGCTCAAAAAAGGTTGGGAAACACTGAGCTCGTATACACACACACACACACTTTATAATAAACAGCAGCAAAAGAGAGGAAAAAAGGGGAGAAGAGGAAAAAAAAGATAAGAGGGGGGAATTTTAAAAAATGAAACTCTGAAAATGAAATTAAAAAATTGTAAAATCAAAAAGAAATAAAAAGAGAAGAGATCTCAAGAGAAGATAAAACTCCCCAAGAGAAACACGTTCCAGGCAAGTTGGCGTTACCTCTTCGCCGGGGAACCGAGGGAGGGATTCATGAGCGACGGAGCAGCAGGTCACTCTCGATTCCTCGTCGGCGCCTCTCTGCTATCTATTATATAAATGGGTTCACGTCATGTGATGTATACCTCAAACAAAGAAACCATACAACGCAGAAACACAATACTTGCCAACAGAAATAGGCCTCAAGCAAGGTACGCTTGTAGCAAAGAAACTTTCCCCCCAAAACCTAAAAGGCCCCCAAAACAACGAGTAAAAAAAAACTACATTTACCAGCATCTGGGGCAGCCAACGACTCACCCAGCCTCTACATTCTGAACAACATGATTGGCTGCCAATAAGGGCGGATTTGCATAACTGCTGCACTGGCCAGCCAACATGAAAATTCAGATCCATAATAAACTGCCAAAACAGAATAAGGAAAAGGCCTGAGCCAATCCCCAACACAAACACCCAAATCACTTCCAACCGAAAATTTACACCCCAAAAATCACAGACCACGCCCAAAATTGACAGTAAGGCTTCATTAACTTGATTTCCTAACTAGCCCTCACTTACTGGGAAGCTGTTTACGCTCTGAATTGACAGTAAGGCTTCATTAACTTGATTTCCCTAACTAGCCCTCACTTACTGGGAAGCTGTTTACGCTCTGAATTGACAGTAAGGCTTCATTAACTTGATTTCCCTAACTAGGCCTCACTTACTGGGAAGCTGTTTACGCCTGAATTGACAGTAAGGCTTCATTAACTTGATTTCCCTAACTAGCCCTCACTTACTGGGAAGCTGTTTACGCCTGAATTGACAGTAAGACTTCATTAACTTGATTTCCTAACTAGCCCTCACTTACTGGGAAGCTGTTTACGCTCTGAATTGACAGTAAGGCTTCATTAACTTGATTTCCTAACTAGGCCTCACTTACTGGGAAGCTGTTTACGCTCTGAATTGACAGTAAGACTTCATTAACTTGATTTCCTAACTAGGCCTCACTTACTGGGAAGCTGTTTACGCCTGAATTGACAGTAAGGCTTCATTAACTTGATTTCCCTAACTAGCCCTCACTTACTGGGAAGCTGTTTACGCTCTGAATTGACAGTAAGACTTCATTAACTTGATTTCCCTAACTAGCCCTCACTTACTGGGAAGCTGTTTACGCTCTGAATTGACAGTAAGGCTTCATTAACTTGATTTCCCTAACTAGGCCTCACTTACTGGGAAGCTGTTTACGCCTGAATTGACAGTAAGACTTCATTAACTTGATTTCCTAACTAGGCCTCACTTACTGGGAAGCTGTTTACGCCTGAATTGACAGTAAGACTTCATTAACTTGATTTCCTAACTAGCCCTCACTTACTGGGAAGCTGTTTACGCTCTGAATTGACAGTAAGACTTCATTAACTTGATTTCCTAACTAGCCCTCACTTACTGGGAAGCTGTTTACGCTCTGAATTGACAGTAAGACTTCATTAACTTGATTTCCTAACTAGCCCTCACTTACTGGGAAGCTGTTTACGCCTGAATTGACAGTAAGGCTTCATTAACTTGATTTCCTAACTAGCCTCACTTACTGGGAAGCTGTTTACGCTCTGAATTGACAGTAAGACTTCATTAACTTGATTTCCCTAACTAGGCCTCACTTACTGGGAAGCTGTTTACGCCTGAATTGACAGTAAGGCTTCATTAACTTGATTTCCCTAACTAGCCCTCACTTACTGGGAAGCTGTTTACGCTCTGAATTGACAGTAAGACTTCATTAACTTGATTTCCCTAACTAGCCCTCATTTACTGGGAAGTTGTTTACGCTCTGAATTGACAGTAAGACTTCATTAACTTGATTTCCCTAACTAGCCCTCACTTACTGGGAAGCTGTTTACGCTCTGAATTGACAGTAAGACTTCATTAACTTGATTTCCTAACTAGCCCTCAGTTACTGGGAAGCTGTTTACGCTCTGAATTGACAGTAAGGCTTCATTAACTTGATTCTCCGACTAGGCCTCAGCTCATTGGACATTGTGTATGGCCTGAATTGACAGTTAGGCTTCATTAACTTGCTGTTCCTAACTAGGCCTCAGCTCATGGGACATTGTGTATGGCCTGAATTTACAGTAACCTACCTTGGCACACAGAGCCCCGACCATGCATGATGGGACTTGAAGTACCACCATGGAAAATGGGATTTGTAGTACTTCAAAACCCATCATTCCCCACAGACCACTGTGGCCCAGAACCAAGACCAATACAGACCCAACTTGGCACACCATGCCCCCATGACCCACACTCCATCCAGCTGCAGTTTAGAGGAGGGCACACCGTGGATGATTGGACTTTCTCGCATCTCCTAAAAAGGGCACAGGAACGCGTGCCGGGCACAGCTAGTCTTATTTATTTATTTATTTCAGGATTTTACCCCGCTCTTCTCAACCCCGAGGGAGGGGGGACTCAGAGCGGCTTACAGTAAGGCGCATTCGATGCCCACACAGCAACAATACAAGACCCCAGAACCCTCAACAACCAAAATACAATTAAAATACATCAAAATACAACCATCCAAACATCATACGCATTCATTCCAGATGAAAACAATGTTCTGGCCATAAAAGCATTGGCCCTGATCACCCACTTTCCGTTAAAATCCCATCTAAAGTGCTGCCTTGTGCTGGTGTGCAAACGCCTGGTCCCACAGCCAGGATTTTACCTTTTCCTGAATGCCAGGAGGGATGAGGTGGATCGTACATCGATAGGGAGCACATTCCACAGGCGGGGAGCCACCACCGAGAAGGCCCTCTCCCTCGCCCCCACCAGCCGCATTTGAGAAGTCGGCGGGAGCGAGAGCAGGGCCTCCCCGGATGATCTTAGATTACGAGGTGGGACGTAGCGGCTGATGCGTTCGGACAAGTAAGCTGGGCCAGAACCGTATAGAGCAGGGGTGCTCAGAATGGTGATCGGGATCACCAGGGTGATCTTCAAGCCTCATCCTGGTGATCTTGAAGCCCCTGACCAGGTTTTTTGCTGTTTTTAACTTTGGGGTGGGTGCTTGATTGTTCTGTGGCATGTCTCTTTGTTTATTTTTAATGTTTAAAAATGGCCTTTTAGCTCCAAAGCCTCTCTGCTTGCTTTGTGCCTTGAGAAATATATGTTGGGGGATATGGAAATGTGGGAGAAATGGGGTGGTTGGATGTATTTTTGCATGCCCCTTTGTTTACCTTGCTGAGTATTAAATGGCCTTGCAGTTCAAAAGCCTCTCTTCTTACTTTCTGGCTGATAATATGTGTGGCAATATGGCAGTGTGGGAGAAATGGGGTGGTTGGATGTATTTTTGCATGCCCCTTTGTTTACCTTGCTGAGTATTAAATGGCCTTGCAGTTCAAAAGCCTCTCTTCTGACTTTCTGGCTGATAATATGTGTGGCAATATGGCAGTGTGGGAGAAATGGGGTGGTTGGATGTATTTTTGCATGCCCCTTTGTTTACCTTGCTGAGTATTAAATGGCCTTGCAGTTCAAAAGCCTCTTCTTACTTTCTGGCTGATAATATGTGTGGTAATATGGCAGTGTGGGAGAAATGGGGTGGTTGGATGTATTTATGCATGCCCCTTGTTTACCTTACTGAGTATTAAATGGCCTTGCAGTTCAAAAGCCTCTCTTCTGACTTTCTGGCTGATAATATGTGTGGCAATATGGCTGTGTGGGAGAAATGGGGTGGTTGGATGTATTTTTATGCTCTGTTTTATATTGTTGTTATTAAATTGAAATGTTGATGTGTTATACCTTCATTTTATGTAAACTGCCCCGAGCCTGCTGGAAGGAGCGGTGCATAAAAATGAATAATAAATATAAATAAATAAATAAGAAAATAGTTATACGTTTTACATTTCTGGGTAGGTGATCTTTGGGACTTGGTTTTTTAATCAGTAGCTCCCATGCTGAAAAAGTGTGAGCACCCCTGGTATAGAGCTTTAAAGGTCAAAACCAGCACTTTGAATTGAGCTCGGAAGTGGACAGGCAGCCAGTAGAGCTGACACAACAGGGGGGTGGTATGCTGTCTTCAAAGGCAGCCCCACGTAGAGTGCGTTGCAGTAATCTATTCGGGATGTGACCAGAGCGTGGACGACCGTAGCCAGATCAGACTTCCCAAGGTACGGGCGCAGCTGGCGCACGAGTCTCAACTGTGCAATAGCTCCCCTGGCCACCGCCGAGACCTGGGCTTCCAAGCTCAGCAATGAGTCCAGGATCACTCCCATGCTGCGAACCTGCATCTTCAGGGGGAGTGTAACCCCATCCAACACAGGCTGTAACCCTATGCCCTGTTCGGCCTTACGACTGACCATATGTATGTGTGAGTATGTTTATATGTGTGTGCATGTGTATATATGTATATGTGTGTATATGTGTGTGTATGTATATGTGTGTGTGCATGTGTATATATGTGTATGTCTACCTCTCTCTCTCTCTGTCTTTCTATCTGTCTGTCTCTATTACTCTCTATCACTCTTTCTCTCTCTATCATTCTCTCTCTATCATTCTCTGTCTTTCACTTTCTCTCTCTTTCAGTCTCTGTCTGTCACTCTCTGTACCTTTCCCTCTGTGTCTCTCTCTCTGTCTGTCGCGGTGGTGGGGGACGCAGTGGGACACAGTTGGGAGGACGGGAAGAGGCGTCTCTCTCTCTCTCTCTCTCTCTTTCATTCTTTCTCTTCCACTCTCTTTTTACCTCTTTCTCTGTGTCTCTCTTTCTGCCGTGGTGGTGGGAGAGGTAGTGGGACGCAGTTGGGAGGAAGGGAAGAGGCGGCGGAGGAGTAAGGCTTCATTAACTTGCTGTTCCTAACTAGGCCTCAGCTCATGGGACATTGTGTATGGCCTGAATTTACAGTAACCTACCTTGGCACACAGAGCCCCGACCATGCATGATGGGACTAGAAGTACCACCATGGAAAACGGGATTTGTAGTACTTCAAAACCCATCATTCCCCACAGACCACTGTGGCCCAGAACCAAGACCAATACAGACCCAACTTGGCACACCATGCCCCCCATGACCCACACTCCATCCAACTGCAGTTTAGAGGAGGGCACACCGTGGATGATTGAATTTTCTCACATCTCCTAAAAAGGGCAACGCGTGCCAGGTACAGCTAGTAAATAAATAAATAAATGCGGCCATACAGTCTGGAAACTACAGAACACCCCAAGCATCCTAGAGGCGAATGCTTTCCAACTGCGCAACCCCCCTCTCCCGACACGCTCCCCTCACTGAGCCAAAGGCCCCCACAGAGAGGGCGACTGACCTGGTCTTTCTTCTTGAGCTCCTCGACTTGCCGCAGCTGCTCCGAGGTCAGCACCCGCTCCATCCACTGCATGTCCCGCATCAGCAGGCGCTGGGACTCCAGGAACTGGTCGTTGGCCTTCTGCCAGGTGTGTTTCAGCTGGTTGTGCTGCTGCCGTTCCTGCTCTAACAGGCGGCAGACTGCGCGGGGAAAGCAAGGGGCGAGACCAGGCGTTAGAAACGGTTATACCCGTATTGACTCAACTCAGTACGAATCTAAGGCGCACGTCAATTTTCAAAACCCTAAAAGTGGAAAAAAAACATTTGATTTGATTTATTGGATTTCTGCGCCGCCACTCCCAAAAGGCTCGGGGCGGCTCACATAGCGAGTAAAAACAATACATTAAAACAGGTTAAAACACATTAAATGAGCGCAACTTAACACAAATAGGTTAAAACCTAACGTGCCGAGATTATTTATTTATTTATTTATTTATTTATTATTCCATCTTGAATTCCGCTCCTCCCTGCAGGCTCGGGGCGGATAACAGCATATAAAATAGGCTAACATGTGACGCCCATGCAGCCATACAGTAAAACACAAGCATAAAACGCAACATCATATCCCGAGACATAAGATAAAATACAATGGCATTCCCTTGGGCCAGGGTACCGATTACACAGGAGAATTACGCTGGGTTTGCTTGCCTAATCAAAGGCTAGTCTAAAAAGGGCGGTCTTGCAGGCCCTGCGGAACGGGATGAGCTCTCCCCCTTATTATTCAACGTCTACATGCGCCCCCTGGCCCAGCTGGCCCGCGACTTTGGTCTGGAGTGTTATCAGTATGCGGATGACACCCAGCTTCTGCTGAGAATGGACGGCAGGCCGATACCGCACCGATTGTTTCCATCGATGCCTGAAGCCGTGACTGGTTACGCGCCGCCAGCCGGCTGAAGGTGAATCCGCCGAAGATGGAGATCCTGTGGCCCGGTCGCCCGGGCTGGGTGGGTGCCGGTTGCCTACCCTGGATGGCGAGCAACTTAGCCCGTCATCTTCGGTTAAGAGCTTAGGTGTTCAGTTGACTCCCTGCTGACCATGGAGGCCCAGGTCTCCGCGGTCTGCAGGGGGTCCTTCTATCACCTACGCACAGGCTAGGCGACTGGCACCCTACCTGTCCGGGAATGACCTGGCGACGGTAATCCAAGCCGACGGTCATCTCGAGACTAGACTACTGTAACGCCTCTACGCTGGCCTTCCCATGTCGACACTCTGAAACTCAAGCTAGTGCAGAATGCCGCCGTCGCTACTGACGGGCCTGCCAGCGAGGGAGCACATTACGCCCATCCTCCGGCAACTGCACTGGCTTCCTATTGAGTACCGGATTGTCTTCAAGGTGTTGGTATTGACCTTTAAGGCCTTACACGGCCTAGGGCCTGCGTATTCTGAGGGACCGCCTTACCCCGCATCTGCCCCCGAGATCACTGCGGTCAGACGAACAGAATCTGCTGACCATACCATCTGTCCGCTCCTGCCATCTATCCGCGACTCGCCAGAGAGCTTTTCAGCGGCAGCTCCAGCGCCTGTGGAACTCTTTGCCGGACAGTGCCCGAGCCATCTCGAACTAGCCCCTTTAGAAAGGCCTGCAAGACCGCCTTTTGAACTCGCTCAACTAAACCCTGACGGACAGTATGTCGTATACTTCTGTATTTTCCTTACACCTCATGACATGTCAAACTATGTTTTTAACCTGTTATGTTTTTATTGTCGGACTGTATGTCTGTGACATGCTGCCCATGTGTATTTTACTGTTATCCGCCCCGAGCCTGCAGGGAGGAGCGGAATACAAAATTGAAGAAATAAATAAAATAAATAAATAAATAAATGGTTCGGGCGTCGTCTGGGAGGGAGCTCCAAAGCGCCGGGGCTGCCACAGAGAAGCCTCTTTGCCTGGTTGTGGACAAGTGGCAGGCGCGGACCGATGGTACCAGGAGCAAATTCAACTCCTCTGAACGTAGTGATCTCGGGGAATGTACGGGGCAAGGCGGTCCCTCAGGTACGCAGGCCCTAGGCCGTGCAAGGCCTTGAAGGTTAAAACCATCACCTTGAAGGCAATTCGGTACTCAATGGGGAGCCAGTGCAACTGCCGGAGGATGGGCGTGATGTGCCCCTTACTGACGTTCCCGCCAGCAAGCGAAGCAGAGTGCATTTTGCACCAGCTTGAGTTTCCGGATTGTCGACAAGGGAAGGTCAACGTAGAGGGCACTACAGTAGTCCAGTCTCGAGATGACCGTCGCTTGATCACCGGGCCAGGTCGCCCTGGAAAGGTAGGGTGCCAGTCGCCCAGCCTGTCGTAGGTGAAAAAATGACGCCTGCTGGCCGCGGAGACCTGGGTCTCCATGGTCAGCAGGAGGTCCACTTGGACACCCAAGCTCTTAAGAACAGGTGACAGGCTAAGCCGTTCACCATCTAGGGTAGGCAACCGGCACTCATCCCGCCCAGGCCGATCGGGCCACAAGATCTCCGTCTTCGACGGGTTCACCTTTCAGCCGGCTGGCCCGCAGCCAACCAGTCACGGCCTCCAGGCACTGGTGGAAACTGTCGGGTACGGTGTCCGGCCTGCCGCCCATTCTCAGCAGAAGCTGGGTGTCATCCGCGTACTGATAACACTCCAGACCAAAGTCGCGGGCCAGCTGGGCCAGGGGCGATGTAGATGTTGAATAATAAGGGGGAGAGGATGGCCCCTGGGGACCCTACAATCAAGTGGGAGTCTCCCGGAGACCTCCCCACCCCCTTCCACACGTTGTCCCCGGTCCCGGAGGAAGGAGGCCACCCATTTAAGATGGTATAAAAGGTATAAAAGCATTACAACATGGTACAAAATCGGAGGGCAGTGCATTGCGGGCCTATAGGCCGAAGGCCTGCTGGAAAAGGTAGGTCTTGCATGCCCTCCTGAAAGGCAGGAGATTTCGGATGGCGCGCGTCTCAGCTGGGAGGGCATTCCACAGCGTGGGCGCAATCACGGAGAACGCCCTCCTACGTGTTGCTTTCAATTTGGCTGACTTCGCCGATGGAATGGCTAACAGGTTAGTGTTTTCAGACCGGAGTGATCTCGTCGGGCAATATAGGGAAAGACGGTCCCTCAGATACGCTGGCCCCAGGCCGTGCAAGGCCTTAAAGGTGAGCACCAACACTTTGAAGGTGATCCGGTGCTCAATAGGAAGCCAGTGCAGGTCCTGCAAGGTGGGTGTTATGTGGCAACCTGCTGGTGTACCAGACAGGAGCCGGGCGGCAATGTTCTGCACCAGCCTGAGCTTCCGGGTCACCGACAGAGGAAGGCCAACATAGAGTGCATTACAGTAGTCCAGTCTCGAGATGACCGTGGCTTGGATCACCGTGGCCAGGTCGTTCCGGGATAGATAGGGGGCCAGCCGCCTTGCCTGTCTGAGGTGGAAAAAAGCAGATTTGCTTGGGAGTGGACTCCCAACTGCTTGGGTCAGTTGGGAGTCCACGTGTACTCCCAGGCTCTTTACAGAAGGCGATGGGCATAACGCCGCACCGTCCAGGGTCGGAAGCTGGACATCCCCATCACCCGGGCGGCCCAGCCACAAGATCTCCATCTTCGCTGGATTCACCCTCAACCTACTGGCTCGCAGCCATCCAGTAACGGCTTCGAGGCAACGCTGGAAATTATCGGGGACGGAGCCAGACCTGTCCTCCACCCTCAGAATGAGCTGGGTGTCGTCAGCGTACTGGTGGCACTCCAGCCCATAACTCCACACCAGCTGTGCAAGCGGCTGCATGTAGATGTTAAATAACAGAGGGGAGAGGATGGCCCCCTGAGGAACCCAAATAATATGATGCAAGCTTACAGTGTATCAGCACTAATATAAAACAATATGTAATCCTATCTGTTGTCAATATATCCTCCAATGGGATTAGTCTATCATTCAAGCTATGTGCTATGTGGCAGGTTGACTATTGTAGTTATTCAAATAAACACTTCATGAAGGTACATTTATATCATCATTACTTTTATGCAACCATTCTTTGATTCATATTTACATTCATTCAAATTCATGTAGTATAGGACTCAATTATGTCCTTTAGGTTACAGCGTAAGTTGTACTTTCATTATTGGCATTTCTTCATTTCAAATAAAGTGTACAGTTATACATTAATTATTTTCATTGCTCATCACATTAAATCATATAAGGCAGTCCTTACACTTTAATCCTATTGAAATTAAATCATATACTGCTTTACACCCTCAGTCTGAGTCATAGGGAACATTCCAACCATCATATTACATAGAAATCATAGTTTTTAACTCCTCTAAACAATATTGCATTATGAATGATGGCTCTATTGCAACGGGGGACTCACTTATTATCCAGCAAACAGCCAGACGCGACCCCGCACAGGGAAAGAGCCGCTTGCTGCAATCGCAGACGGAAAATAAGGCATACGCCTTTAAGCGAACACCTCACCTTCGCCTCCACGCAGCCAGGTCGACAACGCCGAAGAATGGGAGGAGGAAGAATCCTAACCCGCAAAGGACACACCGCAGTACGAGCCGGGACTGAAGACCCTTTGAATACAATTGGAGGTAACGTACCCAAAACGGGAGATCTACAAACGCCCCCCCTGACGCGCGGGAGCATACAGCCCCTTAAGTTTGTGCAGATGCCGTTGATAAGATTGTGACTGCAGCCCGCCCTACCACCTGCTCCCTCGACCCGTGCCCCTCCTGGCTTGTTAGATCTTGCCTGGAGGGGTTACGTGGGCCTCTGTTGAATGTCACACAGCTCCCTTGAGCATGGAGTCGTCCCAGAGTGCTTAAAAGAGGCGGTGGTAGCTACATTACTGAAGAAACCATCATTGGACCCCGCGGTTCCCTCCAACTACCGCCCGGTGTCGAACCTTCCGTACCTGGGCAAGGTGGTTGAGAGGGCAGTAATGGAGCAGCTGCAGTCCTTCTTAGATGACACGGCATGGTTAGACCCCTTCCAGTCCGGCTTCCGTTCAGGGCACGGGACGGAGACGGTCCTGGTCTCCATCACAGACCACCCGCTGCCAGCTCGACCAAGGCGGGTCTGCGCTGCTCGTGTTATTGGACCTCACGGCAGCGTTTGACACGGTCGACCACAATCTTTTGATCCACCGCCTGGCCATGGCTGGAGTGAGGGGGACGGCCCTTAAATGGCTGGCCTCCTTCCTCAGCGTGTGAGGAGGGGCGAGGTGGTCTCCGAGGGCTCCCCACTACTCTGTGGGGTCCCTCAGGGGGCCATTCTCTCCCCTCTGTTATTTAACATCTACATGCAGCCGCTTGCACAGCTGGTGCGGAGTTATGGGCTGGTCTGCCACCAGTACGCTGATGACACCCAGCTAATTCTGAGGATGGAGGGCAGGCCGGAGTACGTACCCGATAATGTCCAACATTGCCTCGAGGCCGTTACTGGATGGCTGCGAGCCAGTAGGTTGAGGGTGAATCCGGTGAAGACGGAGATCTTGTGGCTGGGCCGCCCGGGCGGGGTGGGGGGCTGGCTTCCGACCCTGGACGGTGCGGCGCTGCATCCAGCGCCGTCAGTGAAGAGCCTGGGTGTCCACTTGGACTCCCAGCTGACCCTGGAGGCCCAGGTCTCCATGGCTAGCAAGGCTGCTTTTTCCACCTCCGCCAGGCAAGGAGGCTCGCCCCCTACCTCTCCCCGGAGCGACCTAGCCACGGTGATCCAAGCCACGGTCATCTCGAGGCTAGATTACTGCAATGCGCTCTACGTTGGCCTGCCTATGTCGTCGATCCGGAAGCTCAAGCTGGTGCAGAACACCGCCGCCCGGCTCCTGTCTGGGGCTCCAGCAGGTTGCCGAATAACACCAATCTTGCAGGATCTGCACTGGCTGCCTATTGAGCACCGGGTCGCCTTCAAAGTGCTGGTTCTTACCTTCAAGGCCATTCACGGCCTGGGGCCAGCGTACCTGAGGGACCGTCTTACCCCATATTGCCCAGCGAGATCACTGCGGTCCGAAGAGGCCAACCTCTTAGTAGTTCCATCCGTGAGGTCAGCCCATCTAACATCTACCCGCCGGAGGGCGTTTTCAGTGATAGCTCCTACGCTATGGAACGCCCTCCCGGCCGAAGTCAGAGCCTTGAGTGACCTACTCCCGTTTAGACGGGCCTGCAAAACTTATCTGTTTAGGCAGGCCTTCGGAGAGTAGGCCATGTTAGATACTCACTCGGCTGAATGTACTGCTGCTGCCTGTTTTAATTGTACTGCTTGTTTTAATTTGTTTTTAATTGTTCTATGCTTTTAACTTATGGCACTGTGCCATTGGTTCTTGTGAGCCGCCGCGAGCCCCTGGGAGTCGGCGGTCGAGAAGTCCCAATAATAAATAAATAAATAAATAAGAGTTTCAGAGCACTATATGGATGGGACTTTAGCCAGGAAGACTGACTAGGGACGCGCTATACGCCTAGATACGGGAATCCACCCTACTGTTTACCAGAGCCCCCACGCTGTGCAAACGGAATAGAAAGGCCCTGCAGCGCAATCAGAAACGAAACGGCATTTCCCCCCCCCCTCTTTAAAAGACATAGAAAGCAAATAAGAAGGAGGGGCAACACAACAACAAGAGAACCCTGAATGCCAATCGTCCCATGCTATTTTGAGTCTATATGGAAGGCACAACAGAACAATATTAAAACATACATCCACCTAGCCTGACTCTGGAGCCCTAACTTATTCAGTATTAAAAAAAAGTGGGCCAAAACTTTGCAATAGAGCCATCATTCATAATGCAATATTGTTTAGAGGAGTTAAAAACTATGATTTCTATGTAATATGATGGTTGGAATGTTCCCTATGACTCAGACTGAGGGTGTAAAGCAGTATATGATTTAATTTCAATAGGATTTAAGTGTAAGGACTGCCTTATATGATTTAATGTGATGAGCAATGAAAATAATTAATGTATAACTGTACACTTTATTTGAAATGAAGAAATGCCAATAATGAAAGTACAACTTACGCTGTAACCTAAAGGACATAATTGAGTCCTATACCACATGAATTTGAATGAATGTAAATATGAATCAAAGAATGGTACCCCCTGAGGAACCCCACAAACTAATGGGGAGCCCTCAGAGACCACCTCGCCCCTCCTCACTCGCTGAGACCGATGGAGGAGGAAGGAGGTCAGCCATTTGCTGGTGAATGTTACGCAAACTGGCAAAAGTGTGCCCACTGTGTTATTTGGCCATAATAATAACAACAACAACAACTTTATTTATACCCCACCTGTTGTATGTCAGCCTATTCAGCCTGTGATAAGTGGTACCTAATTTTCCTACTTGACAGATGCAACGGTCTTTCAGGCTGCAAAGGTCGACAACAAGCTACACAAATTGGTTGGAAGCTCAATCCGACCTGGGCTGGCTTCAAACTCACGACCCTTCGGTCAGTAGTGATCTTGCCACCCGGGAGGGTGTTTGTGAGGACTATATACACCGCAAGGCGTAACGTAACGAAAGAGGCTATGGTAAGACCGCTACTGAAACAATTTGAATTTAGATCCTTTGGTTCCCCTCCAGCTACTGTCCGGTTTCCAACTTGCCGTTCCTAGGGAAAGTAATTGAGAGGGCTGACTAGCATAACCTGGGGATCACAACCAGACAGAGTGGCGGCATCTGCCCTAGCATTTTGCTACTATGCTGCTGAGTACGAATGCCCAGTGTTGAATACATGCTAAAACAGTGGATGTGGCTCTTAATGAGACATGCAGTATCATCACAGGAAGTCTACGCCCTAGACCAGTGTTTTTCAACCTTTTTACATTTACCAAATCCTGGGGCACACCACCAACCAAAGTGACACAAAACGACACTCTAACACAGTCATACATATAGTTAATATGTCTTTAAATGTATTTATATACTCAGTGTGAAACCTGGGCCTGTTTCGATGAACACAACATAGATATCCTGGCAGGAATGGCAGAAAGACACAAACTTCCCACACAGAACTCCCATTACCAAGAGAAAATGCTATAAGAGTTTGGTGGGCATTGACCTTGAGTTTTGGAGTTGTAGTTCACCTATATCCAGCGAGCACTGTGAACTCAAACAATGTTGGATCAGGACCAAACTTGGCATGAAAACTCAATATGCCCAAATGTGAACATGGATGGAGTTTGGGGAAAATAGACCTTGACATTTGGGAGTTACAGTTTCTGGGATTCATAGTTAACACACAATCAAAGAGCATCCTGAACTCTTGCAACAATGGAATTGAACCAAACTTGGCCTATTGAACTCTCATTACCAACAGAAAGTACTGAAAGGGTTTGCTTGGGAATTGACCTTGAGTTTGGAAGTTGTAGTTCACCTGCACCCAGAGAGGAAGGCGTGACCCGTGCGGGCGCTACTGCGCAGACTCGCCCCAGAGCAAAGCGAGGCAAAGCGAGCAGAGCGAAGCTGGGAAGAAGGGAGCCTGAGTGGAGAAGAAAAAGTGTTCGGCAGGAGGGGGAAGAAAGGGGATTGGAGGTTCCCATTTCCCACGGCACACCTGAGGATCGCTCACGGCACACTAGAGTGCCACGGCACACTGGTTGGAAAACACTGCCCTAGACCACTGGAGAAATTATACTGTTGAGGTGGTATTGCACCACCTGACATCTGCCGGGAAGTAGCAGTCAGCAATGAAGGGACCAAGGCGGTGACATTTCCAGCCCATCCCGTTTGGGTATCAGCCAGCAAGCTAATGCCTTAAATCAAGAAACAGCTTCCTAAGATCTACAGAGACACTTGCAGGAACGCCTCAGCAAGCGAGAGTCCAAAAGTGGCAGCTGAAAACCCGGACTCTCAACCTGTGGCTGATACCAAATGAGAGACTCCCTCGTGGCCACACAGAAGACTGGGCGACTTGGACGATGCTGAAGAGACTGCGCTTTGGCACCACGAGATGCAGAGCCACGAGATGCATAGCTCCTTTGAGCAAGGAGGGTTTGAAAGAGGCGATGGTAAGGCCGCTACTGAAAAAACCGAATCTAGATCCTTCGGTTCCCCCCAGTTACCGACCGGTTTCCAACTTGCCATTCTTGGGGAAAGTAATTGAGAGGGCAGCTGCAACAGTTCCTAAATGACTCGGTTGGACTCGATCCCTTCCAGTCCGGCTTCCATATTGGGCACGGGACGGAGACCGTGCTTGTCGCCATTACAGACCAACTTCGCCACCAGCTGGGCCATGGCGGGTCAGCCCTGCTTGTGTTGTTAGATCTCACGACAGCGTTTGACACAGTAGATCACGCATTGTTGACCCACCGTTTAGCCGTGACGGGAGTTAGGGGACCGCCCTTAAATGGGATCGGGGACAACATGTGGGGGGGGGGGGTGGCCTCTGGGAGACTCCCATTAAGTTGTGGGGTCCCCCGGGGAGCTATCCTCTCCCCTTTATTGTTTAACATATATATGCATCTGCTGGCCCGGCTGGTTCGCGACTTTGGTCTGGAGTGCCATCAGTACGCTGATGACACCCAGCTGGTGCTGAGAATGGACGGCAGGCCGGACACCGTACCCGATTGTTTCCATCAATGCCTTGAAGCCGTGACTGGATGGCTGCGTTCCAGCCGGCTGAAGGTGAACCCATCGAAGACAGAGATCCTGTGGTTGGGTCGCCCTGCAATGGGTGAGTGCCGGTTGCCTACCCTGGATGGCGAGCAATTAAGACCAAATCTATAAACACAAGTTGGTGTCCTATTGAGATCATATAGTATCTACTAGCTGTACCCGGCATGCGTTGCTGTGCCCTTTTTAGGAGATGCGAGAAAGTCCAATCATCCACGGTGTGCCCTCCTCTAAAGTGCAGTTGGATGGAGTGTGGGTCATGGGGGGCATGGTGTGCCAAGTTGGGTCTTTATTGGTCTTGGTTCTGGGCCACAGTGGTCTGTGGGGAATGATGGGTTTTGAAGTACTACAAATCCCATTTTCCATGGTGGTACTTCAAGTCCCATCATGCATGGTCGGGGCTCTGTGTGCCAAGGTAGGTTACTGTAAATTCAGGCCATACACAATGTCCCATGAGCTGAGGCCTAGTTAGGAACAGCAAGTTAATGAAGCCTTACTGTCAATTCAGGCCATACACAATGTCCAATGAGCTGAGGCCTAGTCGGGAGAATCAAGTTAATGAAGCCTTCCTGTCAATTCAGAGTGTAAACAGCTTCCCAGTAAGTGAGGGCTAGTTAGGGAAATCAAGTTAATGAAGTCTTACTGTCAATTCAGAGCGTAAACAGCTTCCCAGTAAGTGAGGGCTAGTTAGGGAAATCAAGTTAATGAAGCCTTCCTGTCAATTCAGAGCGTAAACAGCTTCCCAGTAAGTGAGGGCTAGTTAGGGAAATCAAGTTAATGAAGTCTTACTGTCAATTCAGAGCGTAAACAGCTTCCCAGTAAGTGAGGCCTAGTTAGGGAAATCAAGTTAATGAAGCCTTACTGTCAATTCAGGCCATACACAATGTCCAATGAGCTGAGGGCTAGTTGGGAGAATCAAGTTAATGAAGCCTTACTGTCAATTCAGAGTGTAAACAGCTTCCCAGTAAGTGAGGGCTAGTTAGGGAAATCAAGTTAATGAAGCCTTACTGTCAATTCAGAGCGTAAACAGCTTCCCAGTAAGTGAGGGCTAGTTAGGGAAATCAAGTTAATGAAGCCTTACTGTCAATTCAGGCCATACACAATGTCCAATGAGCTGAGGGCTAGTTGGGAGAATCAAGTTAATGAAGCCTTACTGTCAATTCAGAGCGTAAACAGCTTCCCAGTAAGTGAGGCCTAGTTAGGGAAATCAAGTTAATGAAGCCTTACTGTCAATTCAGAGCGTAAAAAGTTTCCCAGTAAGTGAGGCCTAGTTAGGGAAATCAAGTTAATGAAGCCTTACTGTCAATTCAGGCCATACACAATGTCCAATGAGCTGAGGGCTAGTTGGGAGAATCAAGTTAATGAAGCCTTACTGTCAATTCAGAGCGTAAACAGCTTCCCAGTAAGTGAGGGCTAGTTAGGGGAAATCAAGTTAATGAAGCCTTACTGTCAATTTAGAGCGTAAACAGCTTCCCAGTAAGTGAGGGCTAGTTAGGGAAATCAAGTTAATGAAGCCTTACTGTCAATTCAGAGCGTAAACAGCTTCCCAGTAAGTGAGGGCTAGTTAGGGAAATCAAGTTAATGAAGTCTTACTGTCAATTCAGAGCGTAAACAGCTTCCCAGTAAGTGAGGGCTAGTTAGGGAAATCAAGTTAATGAAGCCTTACTGTCAATTTAGAGCGTAAACAGCTTCCCAGTAAGTGAGGCCTAGTTAGGGAAATCAAGTTAATGAAGCCTTACTGTCAATTCAGAGCGTAAAAAGTTTCCCAGTAAGTGAGGCCTAGTTAGGGAAATCAAGTTAATGAAGCCTTACTGTCAATTCAGGCCATACACAATGTCCAATGAGCTGAGGGCTAGTTGGGAGAATCAAGTTAATGAAGCCTTACTGTCAATTCAGAGCGTAAACAGCTTCCCAGTAAGTGAGGGCTAGTTAGGGAAATCAAGTTAATGAAGCCTTACTGTCAATTTTGGGCGTTGTCTGTGTTTTTTTGGGGTGGAAATTTTCGGTTGGAAGTGATTTGGGTGTTTGTGTTGGGGATTGGCTCAGGCCTTTTCCTTATTCTGTTTTGGCAGTTTATTATGGATCGGAATGTTCATGTTGGCTGGCCAGTGCAGCAGTTATGCAAATCCGCCCTTATTGGCAGCCAATCATGTTGTTCAGAATGTAGAGGCTGGGTGAGTCTTTGGCTGCCCCGGAGGATGCTGGTAAATATAGTTTTATTTTTACTCGTTGTTTTTGGGGCCTTTTAGGTTTTGGGGGGGAAGTTTCTTTGCTACAAATGTACCTTGCTTGAGGCCTATTTCTGTTGGCAAGTATTGTGTTTCTGCGTTGTATGGTTTCTTTGTTTGAGGTATACATCACATGACGTGAACCCATTTATATAATAGATAACACAAAGAGTCCCAAATATCAAAATATATGTTGTTATTGATATCCCATATAGTGGATAATGGGATGCTTAATGCTCATGTGGAATATACAATGCAAGTGGAGTCAGTAGCTTTCTTGGGGCTTCCCACATTGCAAGCTCTGAGAGTGTACATTGTACCGGGACGGGGTATACGGGAATTCCCATCACATCTCTATATTGTGATCCCGTGAGTGCTCCTCCATGCTCTTATGAACTTATTAGCCTTACATCTTCTATAATTAGAATGTATTTTGTGTTTATAAGGCGTCTTTGATATGTATAGATCAGGGCTGTCCAACTGGCGGTCCGGGGGCCGTATACGGCCCCAGCCCCTCCCCTCCGGCCCCCTAAGCTTTTTAATAAAAAATAAAAATTGAAAAATAAAATAAATAATAAAAATTGGGGAAAAAAACCTACTTCCGGGTTTAGAGCGAGTATCGCGAGAATACGCAATCCACGGGGAGGATGGAATTAAATATATTTAATATTAAATAAAAATAAGGGGAGAGGGGAGGATGGAATTAAATATATTTAATATTAAATAAAAATAAGGGGAGATGGGAGGATGGAATAAAATATATTTAATATTAAATAAAAATAAGGGAGAGGGGAGGATGGAATTAAATATATTTAATATTAAATGAAAATAAGGGGAGGGGAGGATGGAATTAAATATATTTAATATTAAATAAAAATAAGGGGAGAGGGGAGGATGGAATTAAATATATTTAATATTAAATTAAAATAAGGGAGAGGGGAGGATGGAATTAAATATATTTAATATTAAATTAAAATAAGGGGGAGGGGAGGATGGAATTAAATATATTTAATATTAAATTAAAATAAGGGGGAGGGAGGATGGAATTAAATATATTTAATATTAAATTAAAATAAGGGGGAGGGGAGGATGGAATTAAATATATTTAATATTAAATAAAAATAAGGGGGAGGGGGAGGATGGAATTAAATATATTTAATATTAAATTAAAATAAGGGGGAGGAGGATGGAATTAAATATATTTAATATTAAATTAAAATAAGGGGAGAGGGGAGGATGGAATTAAATATATTTAATATTAAATTAAAATAAGGGGGGGGGGGAGGATGGAATTAAATATATTTAATATTAAATTAAAATAATTTAATATCTTATCCCTGCATTTTATCTCAGTAAAAGATTATATTTGACTGTATGCATGCGGGGACGGGGCGGGGGCGGAGCCGGGGGTGGGGGGGGGTGGAGCCGGGGGCGGGGGCAGACCCTACGGCCCCGCAGGTCATCAGTGACCGGAATTCAGGCCCCAGGGCCAGTAGAAGTTGGACAGCCCTGGTATAGATGTTACTTTTAGATGTTGGGTTTGCGCACGCTCTATTTACATACTGTATAATTTGTAATTGATTCACTGCATTAAGGAGTCTGTTACCAGGGATTGCTTTATGATAAATTACGCCTACTGACTCCACTTGCATTGTATATTCCACATGAGCATTAAGCATCCCATTATCCACTATATGGGATATCAATAAAAACATATATTTTGATATTTGGGACTCTTTGTTTGTGTTATAGATACTATATGATCTCAATATCACACCAACTTGTGTTTATAGATTTGTACTTTAGGAACCTGCCTACTGTTAGTTAGAGCAGTGTTTCTCAACCTTTTTTGAGCCACGGCACACTTTTTACATTTACACAATCCTGGGGCACACTACCAACCAAAATGACACAAAATGACACTAACACAGTGGTTCCCAACCTTTCTAATGCTGTGACCCCTAAATAAGGTTCCTCGTGTTGTGGTGACACCCAACCATATTTCCGTTGCTACTTCATAAATAATTTTGCTACTCTTACGAATTCTAATGCAAATCTCTAATATGCAGGATGTATTTTCATTGCTACACATTGAACATAATTAAAGCCTAGTGATTAATCACAAAAACAATTATGTTTGGGGAGTATGGGCAACGGATGATGGGATTTGCAGTACCTTCAACCAATTCAGCTCTGACTTCAACAGACCACTGAGATTCCCATGAATGACAGACCTAGACCAAACTTGGCACACAGAACTCCCATGACCCAACAGAGAATACTGGAGGAAGTTGGGAGGAATTGACAGTGATTTATGGGAGATGTAGTTTGCCTACATCAGGAAAGCACTGTGAACCCAAATGACTATTAATCTGGACCAAACTTAGCATAAATACTCAATATGCCCAAAATTGATCAATGGTTGGAGTTTAGAGAAAATGAATCTTGACATTTGGGAGTTGCAGTTGCTGGGATTTATAGTTCCTCTGCCATCCAAGAGCATTCTGAATTCCAACAAAAATTGAATTGAATAAGCTTTTGGCATACAGGTTGGGATGGAAAGGGGCTGGAAAAGTGGGAAAGACTCCAGTCAGGTGTGTGTGTGTGTGTGTGGGGGGGGATTGTGTGTGAGGAAATTGGGGAGGTAAAGAGGAGCAGCTGGAAAATATTGGAATGGGGAAAGGAAGACTGCAAAATGAGCACGACGGGGGTGCAAAGGGGAGCCTGGAATAGTGGAAAGATTGAAATGGCAAGGGGTAAGTGGAATAGATTGAGGTGGGGTGGGGGCTGGAATAGTGGGAGGGGCTGGGTATAGTAAAGAAGGGGAGAACTAGAAAAAGGGAAGGCGGGGTGGGAAAGGGGTGTTGGAAAAGAGGGGGGGAACTGAGGTGGGAAGGGAGGAAGTGGGAAGGACTGGGGAGAGGAAGGTGCGGGCGAGCGCCCCCAAAGAAGGAAATCACGCGCGGCACCTTTTTTGCCCCTGCCAACCTCTCCCCGTGGCTCCTTTTTCTCTCCTTCCTTCTTAACCCAGTCAAAAGGAGTGGGGGAGGAATGCTAGGAGGAAGGAGGAGCAGCCCAAGGCAAAGCTCAGGGGTGACGGCAAGCAGAGGGAGTGAGAGAGAGAAACCCACACAGAGGGCGAAAGACAGGGAGGTGGAGGTCCCAGCAGAGGAGGCGGCACTCAGGGTTGCTGCTTCTGCTTCCCCTCTGAAGCATGCTGCCGAGCCTGCCTCTTTCCCCCGCCACCAAGCACACGCCCAGCTCCCTTCCTCCTCCAATCACGAGTGCAATGTCGGCGCCGCGTGCGAGGTGAGGGGGCGCAGGCAGCTGCCTTCCTCCTCCATTCAGGAGCGCGCCCAACTCACCTCGCACAGGCGCTGACATTGCGCTCGTGATTGGAGGAGGAAGGGAGCTGTGAGCGCTTGATTGCTGGGGGGGAAGGGGCAGGCTCGGCGGCGATGCTTGCTCTCTCCTTCCCTGGCCTCCTCCTCTTCTTCTCTCCCCTCCCTTCCCTCGGCTCCCCAAGGCGCCCAGGTTCCCGTGGGCTCACTTTCGGAGGAGGAGGAGGCGTCGCCCGGCCCCTCCTTCCTGAGCCTCCCTGCCTCTCTAGGTCTAGGTCCTAGAGAGGGTTGGGTTCCCAGCCGCTGTTCCTTGATCAGCTGGTGTGCAAAGGGAAAACCTTGGAGGGGAAGAAGGCGGGGCTAAGAGGTTTTCTTGCGGCACACCAGCTGATCGCTCACGGCACACTGGTGTGCCGAGGCACAGCGGTTGACAATGACTGAGTTAGAGAGCAATTAAGACCGTCACCCTTGGTAAAAAGTCTGGGGGTCCAGTTAGACCCACTGCTGTCCACGGTTAGCAGGATAGCATTTTTCCATCTTCAACAGGCTAGGCCAGTGTTGTGTTCATCAAAACAGACCCAGGTTTCAGACTGAGTGTATAAATACATTTTAAAACATATTAACTATATGTATTACTGTGTTAGAGTGTCATTTTGTGTCATTTTGGTTGGTGGCATGCCCCAGGACTTTGTTGTGTTCATCAAAACAGACCCAGGTTTCAGACTGAGTGTATAAATACATTTTAAAACATATTAACTATATGTATTACTGTGTTAGAGTGTCATTTTGTGTCATTTTGGTTGGTGGCATGCCCCAGGACTTTGTTGTGTTCATCAAAACAGACCCAGGTTTCAGACTGAGTGTATAAATACATTTTAAAACATATTAACTATATGTATTACTGTGTTAGAGTGTCATTTTGTGTCATTTTGGTTGGTGGCATGCCCCAGGACTTTGTTGTGTTCATCAAAACAGACCCAGGTTTCAGACTGAGTGTATAAATACATTTTAAAACATATTAACTATATGTATTACTGTGTTAGAGTGTCATTTTGTGTCATTTTTTGGTTGGTGGCATGCCCCAGGACTTTGTTGTGTTCATCAAAACAGACCCAGGTTTCAGACTGAGTGTATAAATACATTTTAAAACATATTAACTATATGTATTACTGTGTTAGAGTGTCGTTTTGTGTCAGTTTGGTTGGTGGCTGGTGCCCCAGGACTTTGTTGTGTTCATCAAAACAGACCCAGGTTTCAGACTGAGTGTATAAATACATTTTAAAACATATTAACTATATGTATTACTGTGTTAGAGTGTCATTTTTGTGTCATTTTGGTTGGTGGCATGCCCCAGGACTTTGTTGTGTTCATCAAAACAGACCCAGGTTTCAGACTGAGTGTATAAATACATTTTAAAACATATTAACTATATGTATTACTGTGTTAGAGTGTCATTTTGTGTCATTTTGGTTGGTGGCATGCCCCAGGACTTTGTTGTGTTCATCAAAACAGACCCAGGTTTCAGACTGAGTGTATAAATACATTTTAAAACATATTAACTATATGTATTACTGTGTTAGAGTGTCGTTTTGTGTCATTTTTTGGTTGGTGGCATGCCCCAGGACTTTGTTGTGTTCATCAAAACAGACCCAGGTTTCAGACTGAGTGTATAAATACATTTTAAAACATATTAACTATATGTATTACTGTGTTAGAGTGTCATTTTGTGTCATTTTGGTTGGTGGCATGCCCCAGGACTTTGTTGTGTTCATCAAAACAGACCCAGGTTTCAGACTGAGTGTATAAATACATTTTAAAACATATTAACTATATGTATTACTGTGTTAGAGTGTCATTTTGTGTCATTTTGGTTGGTGGCGTGCCCCAGGACTTTGTTGTGTTCATCAAAACAGACCCAGGTTTCAGACTGAGTGTATAAATACATTTTAAAACATATTAACTATATGTATTACTGTGTTAGAGTGTCATTTTGTGTCATTTTGGTTGGTGGCATGCCCCAGGACTTTGTTGTGTTCATCAAAACAGACCCAGGTTTCAGACTGAGTGTATAAATACATTTTAAAACATATTAACTATATGTATTACTGTGTTAGAGTGTCATTTTGTGTCATTTTGGTTGGTGGCATGCCCCAGGACTTTGTTGTGTTCATCAAAACAGACCCAGGTTTCAGACTGAGTGTATAAATACATTTTAAAACATATTAACTATATGTATTACTGTGTTAGAGTGTCATTTTGTGTCATTTTGGTTGGTGGCGTGCCCCAGGACTTTGTTGTGTTCATCAAAACAGACCCAGGTTTCAGACTGAGTGTATAAATACATTTTAAAACATATTAACTATATGTATTACTGTGTTAGAGTGTCGTTTTGTGTCATTTTGGTTGGTGGCATGCCCCAGGACTTTGTTGTGTTCATCAAAACAGGCCCAGGTTTCAGACTGAGTGTATAAATACATTTTAAAACATATTAACTATATGTATTACTGTGTTAGAGTGTCATTTTGTGTCATTTTGGTTGGTGGCGTGCCCCAGGACTTTGTTGTGTTCATCAAAACAGACCCAGGTTTCAGACTGAGTGTATAAATACATTTTAAAACATATTAACTATATGTATTACTGTGTTAGAGTGTCATTTTTGTGTCATTTTGGTTGGTGGCATGCCCCAGGACTTTGTTGTGTTCATCAAAACAGACCCAGGTTTCAGACTGAGTGTATAAATACATTTTAAAACATATTAACTATATGTATTACTGTGTTAGAGTGTCATTTTGTGTCATTTTGGTTGGTGGCGTGCCCCAGGACTTTGTTGTGTTCATCAAAACAGACCCAGGTTTCAGACTGAGTGTATAAATACATTTTAAAACATATTAACTATATGTATTACTGTGTTAGAGTGTCATTTTGTGTCATTTTGGTTGGTGGCGTGCCCCAGGACTTTGTTGTGTTCATCAAAACAGACCCAGGTTTCAGACTGAGTGTATAAATACATTGAAAAACATATTAACTATATGTATTACTGTGTTAGAGTGTCATTTTGTGTCATTTTGGTTGGTGGCATGCCCCAGGACTTTGTTACAGCCCCTAAGCGGGACAAGGAGCTGGGGGAAAGTCCCGCCGCCCCTAGGGCGATTGACGGGGCGGGCGCCACTCCTTCCCTCAGGGAAGGGAGGAGGTGCGCTGGTGCGAGCGCGGCGGCGGGGGGAAGTGGCGTGAGTCTCCCTAAGGGCGGGACTTCCGGCGGCGCTCTGTGCGTCATGCCAGCAGCGGCTCCGCCCCTCCTCCTTCAGTGAAGGGAGGGGCGGAACCGGGCGTGACACACAGGCGCCGCCGGAAGTCCCCGCCTTGGGAGACTCACGCCATTTCCGCCGCCGCTCGCCCGTGCCCCAAACACGAGCGGGCGGCGGTGGGGAAAGCCGCGTGAATTGCCATAGGGGCGGGACTTCCAGCGGCTCCTTCTCCTTCTCGCCGGTTCCGCCCCTCTCCCTTCATTGAGGGAAGGTAGGCTAACCTTTATGTTATTATTATGTAATTGTGTATGGATGCCCCTTATGTATTCCCACCTTGCATTTCCCCTTAGTAAAAGATTATATTTGACTAGCTGACCCGGCCACGCTTCGCTGTGGCTTTTCCGTCTTCCTTTCTTCTCCCCTTCCCTGGTTTTTTCCTTTCCCGCTCCTTACTTTTGTGGTTCGTTTTTCGACGCCACCTTTATTTGGAGGTCTTCAGGCCATAAGGGGCGGGAATTCCTTTTTCCGTGGGTGTTGTCCGTGTTTCCAGGTGGACCCCTTTTCTAGTTGGTCCAACTTCCTGCGGTGCCTTTTCGGGCGGACTGAAGTGGTTGGTCCGCCATTTGTTTTGTAGTTTTTGGCGATTTTTTTTCTTTTGGGCTCTGGCTTCCCCGGTCGGCCCGAGAAGTGGCGGAGACGGGCAGGAGAGGTCAACCCAGAGTCCCAGAAGGAGTTCCGGTGGGCGGCCAGAGCCCAGAAGTAAGGAAAGCGGGCCAGTGGGAAGTGGGGAAGGAGTGCGAGGAGGCGGCGGAGGAGGCGGGTACGGTGGCGCCGTCATGGTAGCGAAGCCCCCCCTGGCGAAACCGTGCTGTTTCGGAGATGGCCACCGGCATGGAGAAGGAGGAGGAATTGGTGAGCGAGGGGTGAGGGCCTGGGGGGTGGGCTACGATCTTTCCCCCTCGCCAGTCTTGTCTCCTCCTCTTTCTCCTTGCCGGGCGCTGGCCATTGCCATTCACCAAGCGTGCTCTCTGTGTTATTCCCCCCCTGTTCCCCCCAATCTCTATCTGTGTCAGTCCCTCTCTCCTCCTTCCCGGCCCTCTCTCTCAGGCCTCCCTCTGTCTCTCTCATTCCCTCCCGCCGTGTCTCCAGGCGGTTATGGGCGGTCAGCGGCTGAAGCAAGGAAAGCCCGGAGCTTACCTTGTTTCAGGCGCGGCCACTGCAACCATGGGGGGACACGGGGAAAGGCGGAGGAGGGGAGAGTCGCCGATCCGCCCTCCGCCGTGTCTCCGCGCGGTTGCGGCGACGCCTGAAGCAAGGAAAGTCTGTGAGCTTACCTTGTTTCAGGTGTTGCCGCCTGAACCGCTGGGACACGCTGAGGGCGGATCGGCGATCTCCGCCTCCCTTCCGCCCTGGCGCGCATGGGCAGCGTTTACGCGGGTGCCCCTTTTTGTGTGTGGTGGGTGGCTTCTGGCTGCTTTTTTGAATTGCGGCGTTTTGTACTACATTTCCCAGAAACCCGGCCTGGCCACGTCCGGTGTATGCGGAGGTTTCTGGGAAGTGTAGTGCGGCGATGTAGTGCTTCTCTGGGCCTGGGGACGTGTGGTCAAGGGCGAGGCTGGCGAGGAGGTGGTTAGTGCGTCGCCGGTGTGGCAGCGAAGGTCCCGGTGAGTGGGGAGAGGGTGACGGGATGGGTTTGGGGTTGTTGGGGGCTCGCTGTGCGCCTGCGTGGTTGCTCTCCCTCTGTGTTGCGCCATGGCAGCAGAACGGGAGTCAATGGGCAGTTTTGGGGGCTGTTTTTGGGGGGGTTGCAAGTTAGGGAGGTGTGTTTTTTTGTGTTATGTCTGTACCTCGTGGTCTGGGGGAATGTGTGTCGCGGTGTTTGTGTTTGGGGGGGGCTTAGTTTGGCCGTGCATATACGACATCCCACGACCACTCGGATTTTATATATATAGATTGTATGGATGCCTCTTATGAGGGGGAGGGGGAGGGGGCGGAGCCGGGGGAGGGCCGGGGCGGAGACCCGTCGGCCCCCCAGGTCATCAGTGACCGGAATTCAGGCCTTTGGGCCGGTAGAAGTTGGACAGCCCTGGTCTAGGGCCAGTGTACCTGAGGGACCGTCTCACCCCGTACGTTCTCCCGAGATCACTACCTTCAGAAGAACAAAATCTTCTGACAATTCCATCAGTCCGCTCCTGCCACCTCTCTGTGACAAGACAACAAGCCTTCTCCGTGGTGGCCCCGACGCAATGGAATGCATTGCCAGACGAGGTTCGTGCCATCACGGAGTTAGTCCCTTTTCGGAGGGCATGCAAGACAACTTTGTTTAAGCTCGCCTTCAACTAAGTTCTCCCGGAAAACTTCTGACCATGCCCTATTATCTGATAACAAATGTTTTATATGTATTTTAAGTATTTTATGTGTATTTTGATTGATTTTTTGTGTAAACCGCCCCGAGACTGCAGGGAGTAGCGGTATATAAAATCGAATAAATAAATAAATAAAATATAAACATCTATGCCAGTGGTTCTCAACCTTCCTGGCGCCGCGACCCCTTAAGACAGTTCCTCATGTTGTGGTGACCCCTAACCATAACATAATTTTTTCGTTGCTTCTTCACAACTTGTCATTTTGCTCCTGTTATGAATCGTCATGTAAATAATCTGAGATGCAGGATGTATTTTCATTCACTGGCCCAAATTTGAGTTTGGGAGTTATAGTTCACCTACATCCAGAGAGCATCGAGGACACAAACAATGATGGATCTGGACCAAACTATGGCACGAATACTCAATATGTCCAAATGTGAACACTGGTGGAAGTTGGGGGAAATAGACCTTGACATTTGGGAGTTGCCTTGTTGGGATTTATAGTTCACCTACAAAGAGCATTCTGAACCTCACCAACGATGGAATTGAACCCAACTTGGCACACAGAACTCCCATGACCAACGGAAAATACTGGAAGGGTTTGGTGGGCATTGAGCTTGAGTTTGGGAGTTATAGTTCACCTACATCCAGAGAGCATCGAGGACACAAACAATGATGGATCTGGACCAAACAATGGCACGAATACTCAATATGCCCAAATGTGAACACTGGTGGAGGTTGAGGAAAATAGAGCTTGAGATTTGGGAGTTGCCTTGTTGGGATTTATAGTTCACCTACAAAGAGCATTCTGAACCCCACAAACGACAGAATTGGGCCAAACTTCCCACACAGAACCCACAATAGAAAATATTGTGTTTTCCGATGGTCTTTGGTGACCCTTCTGACACCCCCTGGTGACCCCTCCAGGGGTCCCGACCCCCAGGTTGAGAAACACTGATCTATGCGGATGTAGAGCGGAGTCAAAGGCCATAAGTAGAGATGGGAAGGCCTGGGGAAAAATGGGGGTAGAAAAATGGGGAGGGGAAACACTGGGGAGGTGGAAGTTGGGGGGGAACCTGTTTATCCCAATTTTTCTGTATTTTCCCCCCAGGCCTTCCCATCTTTAGCCCTGAGTAATGATGCTGGCTGGACAGTTCTGTGAGGACGCGGGGTGCGGATCTCTACCTTCGTGAAGCTCCTTCCGCAACTTCTCGGCATCTTCTTGCAGCACCGACTTCTGAGTGTTCAGGACGGCCACGTACATTTCGAGATCAGTCCTACAGGATTTCTCAGCTTCCAAGTAATGATTCAGTTCTTTCACCTGAGAAGAAAGGAATACAACTTCCGGTGAACGCATGCATTTGCTTCAGAGAGACGGCGGTTTGTCTCATGTGAAGCACCTTCAAAACGTTGAGGCTCGCCGTCCCTCAAAATTTCTATTTTCAACCAGATATGAGAAACGAGGAAATTAAAAATACAATAGTTTAAACCAAGGGGTGGGAGTGTAATAGTTGCAACCATATCTGAGTGGTCTGCATGATGGGTTTTATAGTTGACTAGCTGTACCCGGCACACGTTGCTGTGCCCTATTTAGGAGATGCGAGAAAGTCTGAGTATGTAAGGGTTGGAATTGATGTGACTTATGGTCTTGGTGGGGTCGTGGCTGTGTCGTTGTGGGTTGTTTTGGTGGGTGGGATGTTGAAGTCCTGGGGAGTTGTCGGTGTGTGGTGTTGCTGGCGTTCTGCATAGCTTGTGGATATACAATGTTTTGTGTCTTTCCGTCTGCTGTGTTGATGTAGAGGTTGATGCTTGTGTGGGGGTGGGGTACTTTGGAAGTGAGTGGAGGTACTTGAAATCCCATCATCCATGGTGTGCCCTCCTCTAAACTGCAGTCGGATGGAGTGTGGGTCATGGGGGCATTGTGTGCCAAGTTGGGTCTTTATCGGTCTTGGTTCTGGGCCACAGTGGTCTGTGGGGAATGGTTTGAAAGTACTACAAATCCCATAATCCATGGAGGTACTTCAAGTCCCATAATCCATGGTCCACCCTCCTCCAAACTGTAGTAGAATGTAGCGTGGGTCATAGGGGCTCTGTGTGTCAAGGTAGGTTACTGTAAATTCAGGCCATACACAATGTCCCATGAGCTGAGGCCTAGTCAGGAACAGCAAGTTAATGAAGCCTTACTGTAAATTCAGGCCATACACAATGTCCCATGAGCTGAGGCCTAGTCAGGAACAGCAAGTTAATGAAGCCTTACTGTAAATTCAGGCCATACACAATGTCCCATGAGCTGAGGCCTAGTCAGGAACAGCAAGTTAATGAAGCCTTACTGTAAATTCAGGCGAGACACAATGTCCCATGAGCTGAGGCCTAGTCAGGAACAGCAAGTTAATGAAGCCTTACTGTAAATTCAGGCCATACACAATGTCCCATGAGCTGAGGCCTAGTCAGGAACAGCAAGTTAATGAAGCCTTACTGTCAATTCAGGCCATACAATGTCCCATGAGCTGAGGCCTAGTCAGGAACAGCAAGTTAATGAAACCTTACTGTAAATTCAGGCCATACACAATGTCCCATGAGCTGAGGCCTAGTCAAGAACAGCAAGTTAATGAAGCCTTACTGTCAATTCAGGCCATACACAATGTCCCATGAGCTGAGGCCTAGTCAGGAACAGCAAGTTAATGAAGCCTTACTGTAAATTCAGGCCATACACAATGTCCCATGAGCTGAGGCCTAGTCAAGAACAGCAAGTTAATGAAGACTTACTGTCAATTCAGGCCATACACAATGTCCCATGAGCTGAGGCCTCGTCAGGAAAAGCAAGTTAATGAAGCCTTACTGTCAATTCAGGCCATACAGCATTCCATGAGCTGAGGCGTAGTCAGGGAGAATCAAGTTAATGAAGCCTTACTGTCAATTCAGGCCGTAAACAGCATTCCATTAGCTGAGGCCTAGTCAGGGAATTAAGTTAATGAAGCCTTACTGTCAATTCAGAACGTAAACAGCATTCCATTAAGTGAGGCCTAGTCAGGGAAATTAAGTTAATGAAGCCTTACTGTCAATTTTGGGCGTGGTCTGTGATTTGTGGGAAGTGAATTGGGTGTTTGTGTTTGTGCCTCAGCCCTTTGCCTTATCCTCCTCTGACAGTTTATTATGGGTCGGAATGTTCATGTTGGCTGGCCAGTACAGGAGTTATGCAAATCCGCCCTTATTGGCAGCCAATCATGTTGTCAGAATGTAGAGGCTGGGAGAGTCGTTGGCAGCCCCGGAGGATGCTGGGAAATGTAGGGTTTTTTAACTCGTTGTTTTGGGGGCCTTTTAGGTTTTGGGGGGGAAAGTTTCTTTGCTAAAAACCTTCCTTGCCTGAGGCCTATTTTTGTTGCCAAGTTTGGTGTCTCTGCCTTGTAAGGTTTCTCTGCCTGGGACGGTCGTTCCATGACAGGACCTCCTTTATATAATAGATTTTTTTGCATTTGTCTACCGCCCCCCCAGTGGCGCGGGGCGGCTAAGACCTGTTCACCCACCTTGGAAGCTTCCAGCTCCTTTATCCTCTCTTCGGACTCCACCAGTTTCTCTTTCAGAGTCGCAATCTCCTTCTCCATGGGCATCACCACCGAGCGGAGCTTGTCCGCATCTTCTTGAGCCTGCAGCAGAAATCGAACCGGTGTAAAGACAGATGACACGGACCCGAATCCACCATTTGAGTGGCATCACTTAACAGGTTTGGCTTTTGCATACTGGGTTGTTAACGGATTTGATGAAAACTCAGCAAAGGAGCACAATTAAAACCTTAGCACAGTCATTCTCAACCGCTGTGCCCCGGCACACTAGTGTGCCGTGAGCAATCAGCTGGTGTACCGCAAGAAAACCTCTTCCCCCCACCTTTCTCCCCCTCCGAGGTTTTCCCGCGGCACACCAGCTGATTGCAAATCAGCGGTTGCGGAACACGGGCCTCTCTAGGACCTAGAGAGGCAGGAGAGGCTCAGGAGGGGAGGGGCCGGGCGACGCTCTCTTCCTCCTCCAGAAATTAGCCTCCTGGGTCTGTGTGTCTGCCTGCTTGTGCCCCTCGGGAGGCCTGCCCGCCCGCCTGCGCGTGCCGGACTCCGCTCACGGAGAGGCAGCCTTCCCTCCTTGCACCCACGCTCCCTCCCTCCGCTTGGGTCTCACCAGCTCGTGTCTCCCGCCGGGCTCTCCGGAAGACGCGAGCCGGACAAACTCGGCTCCCAGGCAGGGCCTGGGCCCTGCGGGGAGCCGTTCTCCTGGTTCGCGAGTTTGTCCGGCTCGCGTCTTCCGGAGAGCCCGGCGGGAGACGCGAGCTGGTGAGACCCAAGCGGAGGGACAAGGAGGGAAGGCTGCCTCTCCGCGGGGACTCACCCAGGGCAAAGTCCGGCACGCGCAGGCGGGCGGGCCTCCTGAGGGGCACAAGCAGGCAGGCGCACGGACCCAGGAGGGAAAGGCTTCCCCTTCCGGCGCTGGGGCTCACTTTTTCTCAGCCGGAGAGCTGGCATTCTCTGCAGGAGCCTCCAGAGTCACGTGGCCACTGACTGGCAGGACTGCATGGAACATCATTCACCTATCACCAGCCCCCGGCAGTAGCTATGTTCAATGTGAGTAGATCATGTATTATTGCATGTATTATAGCAGGGCTGTCCAACAGGCGGCCCTGGGGCCGTACACGGCCCCTGAGCCCCTTCCCTCCGGCCCCCTAACTTGTTTTAATAAAGTAAAAAAAAAAAAAAAAATACCCACTTCCGGGTTCCGGGAGGAGAGGCAGGAGGCGGGCCAAAGCAGGAGGAAGAGACGCGAGTCCCTTCTGCTTTGGCCTGCCTCCGTCCCGCCTCTCCCCTCGGTGCACCGGCTTCCTCCCTTCTCTTTCCTTCCTCCTTCTCATCCTCGCTCCCTTCCCTTCTTCCTCCCTCCTTCCCTTTCATCCTTTTTTCTTTCCTCCTTCCCTCTCCCCCTCCCCCCCACTTTCTCTCCTCCCTCCCCCCTCTTTCCTCCTTTCCTCTTTTCTTCCACCCTTTCATCTTTCCTTCCTCCCTCTTTCCCTCTCTCTCTTTCTCCTCAATCCTTTCCTTTCCTTCCACTCTTTCCTCTTTTCTTCCACCCCCTTTCCTTTCCTCCCTCCTTTCTCTCACTCTCCTCCCTCCTTTCCTTTCCTTCCACTCTTCCCTCTTTTCTTCCTTCCTTCCACCCACCGATCCACCCTTTCGTCCTCCCTCCCTCCTTCCCCCCTCTCTTTCTCCTTCCTTCCTTCCTTCCACCCACCCACCCTTTCGTTCTTCCAAGTTTTATGCCAAGTTTGGTCTTGATCCAACATGGTTTGAGTCCACAGCGCTCTCTGGGTGTCGGTGAACTACAACTTCCAAACTCAAGGTAAATTCCCAAGCAAACCCTTTCAGTACTTTCTTTTGGTAATGAGAGTTCAATGTGCCAAGTTTGGTTCAATTCCATTGTTGCAAGAGTTCAGGATGCTCTTTGATTGTGTGTTAACTATAAATCCCAGAAACTGTAACTCCCAAATGTCAAGGCCTATTTCCCCCAAACTCCATCTGTGTTCATATTTGGGTATATTGAGTATTCATGCCAAGTTTGGTCCAGATGCATGCATCATTATAGCCTTCCAGTATTTCCTGTTGGTCATGGGAGTTCTGTGTGCCAAGATTGGTTAATGCCATCATTGCTGGGGTTTAGAATGCTCTTTGATTGTAGGCGAACTACAAATCCCAGCAACTACAATTCCCAAATGTCAAGGTCTGTTTTCCCCAAACTCCATCAGTGTTCACATTTGGGCATATGTAGTATTCGTGCCAAGTGGAGGGGGTGGAGCCGGGGCGGGGGTGGAGCCGGGGAAGGGGGTGGGGAGGGGGTGGAGCCGGGGGCGCGGGCAGACCCTTCGGCCCCCCAGGTCATCAGTGACCGGAAATCAGGCCCCTGGGCCAGTAGAAGTTGGACATCCCTGTATTATAGTATGCTGACACCTGCTGTCAATTATTGGTATTACTCCAACCATATAGTATAAGAGGTCAATGTATTTTCTGTGATGATACTACAGGCCCCATCAGCTGTACCTTCAGAGTGTCATTTTGGTTGGTGGTGTGCCCCCGGATTTTGTAAATGTAAAAAGTGTGCTGCGGCTCAAAAAAGGTTGGGAAGCACTGCCTTAGCAGACAGTGCAAAAAAGGATCTGCAAAGCCCACCTCCTGCAAGGGGGACGGAACCACCTCAACCGGGCTCTGCAGGCCAATGGAGGTTCCACCGCAGGCACCAGAAGAGCTGCAAGGCCGAGAACAAGCCACACGGGTCCAGGCAAAGATCCACCCAGAGGAAAGGTGTGTTGGGATTTGTAGAAATCCAAGTACAGAAAAGAAGTGACCCACTCTACATCCTGGTGCTGTTGGCAGGGGGATGGACCATGGCCGACGGGACTTGCAGTACCTTCACTAACTTCTTGAGACCACTGCAAGCCACATAAACATCTCAAAAGGACCAACCTTGGCACACAATGCCTTTCTCAAATAACCCGGGCAGGGCCGGGTCCCCAAGCTAATGAATAATAACAGGTAAGTCATTAACAAGCTGCAGCCATTTTATTTATTTATTTATTTATTTATTTATTTATTCGGGTTTCTATGCCGCCGACTCCCGAAGGCTCGCGGCGGCTTACAAGAGCTGAAGGCACAATAAAATACAGAAGGTTAAGAACAATTAAAAACAAGCAACACAGTAAAAACAACAGCACAGTTGAGGTAGAGGCACAACCAAGACGCACGGACCTACCCATCGAAGGCCTGCCTAAACAAATAGGTTTTACAAGCCCGCATGAACGGGAGCAGGTCCTTCATTGCCCGGGTGTCGGCCGGGAGGACGTTCCACAGCGTGGGAGCTATGACAGAAAACGCCCTCCGGCGGGTGGATGTCAGCCGTGCCAGCTTCGCCGAAGGTACCTCCAAGAAGTTAGCATCCTCGGACCGCAGTGATCTCAGAGGGCAATATGGAGTGAGATGGTCCCTCAAATACGCTGGCCCCAGGCCGTGTAAGGCCTTAAAGGTGAGAACCAACACTTTGAAGGCGATCCGGTGCTCAATTGGCAGCCAGTGCAGATCCTGCAAGACAGGTGTTATATGGCAACCTGCTGGAGAGCCAGACAGGAGCGGGGCGGCAGTGTTCTGCACCAGCTTGAGCTTCCGGATCGCCGACAAAGGAAGGCCAACGTAGAGCGCATTGCAGTAATCTAGCCTTGAGATGACTGTAGCTTGGATCACCGTGGCCAGGTCGTTCTGGGAGAGATAGGGGGCCAGCCTCCTTGCCTGTCGGAGGTGGAAAAAGGCCACCTTGCTGACCGCAGAGACCTGGGCCTCCATGGTCAGCTGGGAGTCCAGATGGACTCCCAGGCTCTTCACGGAAGACGATGGGCATAACGCCGCGCCGTCCAGGGTCGGAAGCTGGACATCTACCCCACCCGGGCGGCCCAGCCACAAGATCTCCGTCTTCGCCGGATTCACCCTCAACCTACTGGCTCGCAGCCATCCAGTAACGGCTTCGAGGCAGTGCTGGAAATTATCGGGGACGGATCCCGGCCTGCCCTCAATCCTCAGAATGAGCTGGGTGGCATCCGCATATTGGTGACACTGTTAAATAACAGAGGGGAGAGAATGGCCCCCTGGGGGACCCCACAGAGTAGTGGGGAGCCCTCGGAGACCACCTCGCCCCTCCTCACACGCTGAGACCGCTGGTGGAGGAAGGAGGTCAGCCATTTCAGGGCAGTCCCCCTCACTCCAGCCACGGCCAGGCGGTGGATCAATAGATTGTGGTCGACCGTGTCAAACGCTGCCGTGAGGTCCAATAACCCGAGCAGCGCAGACCCGCCTTGGTCGAGCTGGCAGCAGAGTTGGTCTGTGATGGAGACCAGAACCGTCTCCGTCCCGTGCCCCGAACGGAAGCCGGACTGGAAGGGGTCTAGCCATGTTGCATCATCTAGGGAGGACTGCAGCTGCTCCATTACTGCCCTCTCAACCACCTTCCCCAGGTACGAAAGATTCGACACTGGGCGGTAGTTGGAGGGAACCGCAGGGTCTAATGACGGTTTCTTCAGTAATGGAGCTACCACCGCCTCTTTCAAGCACTCTGGAAAGACTCCTTGCTCAAGGGAGCTGTTTACGATGTTCAACAGAGGCCCACGTAACCCCTCCAGGCACGATCTAACAAGCCAGGAGGGGCACGGGTCGAGGGAGCAGGTGGTAGGCCTAGTTGCAGCCACTATCTTATCAACAGCATCTGCGTCCAGTGGCCGAAACCGGTCGAGGGTGGGCCCGGCGGAGGGCCACGGGGTCTCAAGTTCTCTTACTGTCTCAACCGTGGCTGGAAGGTCCCGGCGGAGGCTCAGTATCTTGTCTGTGAAGAAGCTCTGGAAAGCCTGATCACTATTTTTTGGGACAGTAGGGACCGTCGTCAAAGACCGAATTACCTTGAACAATTTGGCCGGGCGTGAGCTAGCAGACGCTATCGAGGCGGAGAAGTACACATTTTTGGCCGCCTTGACAGCACGCTCATAAGCATCTTTGAATAGCTTATAAGCTGATACTGAGGCTCCGTCGCGGAGTTTCCTCCACACGCGCTCTAGTCGTCTCCTCTCCCGCTTCATCGACCTAAGATCTGCTGTGTACCAAGGAGATCGATGTTTGCAGGGTCGGAGAGGACGCCTGGGGGCAATCTCGTTGAGAGCTCTAGCAAGAGAGGTGTTCCAGGAGTGAACCTGCTCATCGACTGAGACGCTGATAGACTCCAGATCCCTCAGAGCATTCAGGAACCTTTCGGGTTCCATAAGTCTCTTCGGGCGAACCCAAATCCGTTCGGCGCCCTTGCATGGGGGCGGTTGCTCAACCCGGATCCTTAGAGCACAGTGGTCCGACCATGGAACCTCTATTAAGGAGGCTAGGTCCACATCAACCCCCGCGCTGAAACCCCAGGCGGGGGTGTGCCCGGCCGAATGTGTGGGTCCCGAGCTACAGAGGGAGAGGCCTAATGTCGCCATGGTCGAGATTAGGTCCGTGGGAATGAAGGAGGTGAAGAAACTCATTAACTGGAAAGTACTAATGAGAACTGACCGGAGAACTTTGGTGTAAACAACACCTGCTTAGACAGTCTTCCGAGACCTGTCAGCAGGTTATGACACTGTAAATCATTGCCTTCTCCTGAGAAAAATGTATCTATTATCGATTACATATAATAAAAGTCAGTGTTTGCGGGTGGTGGGCGGGTAGGCCGAGCGACGGGAGGAATATGTGCCAGCGTTTCGATTGGCTGCCAATCCGGGATTATTTGCATAAATGGCTCTGACTGGCCACCCTCAGAACTCCAAGCCTCTAAGGCACCAGACAGAGGAGATTGGTTGCCACTGAGGGAAAACTTGCATAACGGACTCTGCATGGCCAACATTCCAACATCCAAAATCTCAAAGGTGCCAGAGAGTGCACTTTAAAAAAAGGCTTCCTTCAGCTGATTTAACAAACTGGGCCTCAGCCTGATTTGGCAGTAAGGCTTCCTCTACTCAATTTCCCAGACTAGGCCACAACCTGATTTGGCAGTAAGGCTTCCTCTACTTGATTTCCCAGACTAGGCCACAACCTGATTTGGCAGTAAGGCTTCCTCTACTTAATTTCCCAGACTAGGCCACAACCTGATTTGGCAGTAAGGCTTCCTCTACTTGATTTCCCAGACTAGGCCACAACCTGGACAGAAAGGCTTCCTCTACTTGATTTCCCAGACTAGGCCACAACCTGATTTGGCAGTAAGGCTTCCTCTACTGATTTCCCAGACTAGGCCACAACCTGATTTGCCAGTAAGGCTTCCTCTACTTAATTTCCCAGACTAGGCCACAACCTGATTTGGCAGTAAGGCTTCCTCTACTTGATTTCCCAGACTAGGCCACAACCTGATTTGGCAGTAAGGCTTCCTCTACTTGATTTCCCAGACTAGGCCACAACCTGATTTGGCAGTAAGGCTTCCTCTACTTGATTTCCCAGACTAGGCCACAACCTGATTTGGCAGTAAGGCTTCCTCTACTTAATTTCCCAGACTAGGCCACAACCTGATTTGGCAGTAAGGCTTCCTCTACTTGATTTCCCAGACTAGGCCACAACCTGGTAAGGCTTCCTCTACTTGATTTCCCAGACTAGGCCACAACCTGATTTGGCAGTAAGGCTTCCTCTACTTGATTTCCCAGACTAGGCCACAACCTGGTAAGGCTTCCTCTACTTGATTTCCCAGACTAGGCCACAACCTGATTTGGCAGTAAGGCTTCCTCTACTTGATTTCCCAGACTAGGCCACAACCTGATTTGGCAGTAAGGCTTCCTCTACTTGATTTCCCAGACTAGGCCACAACCTGATTTGGCAGTAGTAAGGCTTCCTCTACTTAATTTCCCAGACTAGGCCACAACCTGATTTGGCAGTAAGGCTTCCTCTACTTGATTTCCCAGACTAGGCCACAACCTGGTAAGGCTTCCTCTACTTGATTTCCCAGACTAGGCCACAACCTGATTTGGCAGTAAGGCTTCCTCTACTTGATTTCCCAGACTAGGCCACAACCTGATTTGGCAGTAAGGCTTCCTCTACTTAATTTCCCAGACTAGGCCACAACCTGGTAAGGCTTCCTCTACTTGATTATCCTGACTAGGCCACAACCTGATTTGACAGTAAGGCTTCCTCAACTTCATTTTCCTGACTAGGTCCACAACAATGACAGAACAAGACCAAACTTGGCCCACAGACCCCCCCAAGATGCACTCTACATCTTGGTGCAGTTTGAGGTAGGATGCACCATGGATGATGGGAATTGCAGTACTTTAACTCACTTGCTTAGAGCACAGCCGCCCACACCAATGACGGATCAGGACCACACTTGCCACATAGAGGCCCAATGCAAGACCAAGCTTGACACACAGGGCCCCTCTGACCCACTCCACATTCTACTGCCGTATGGAGAAGAGTGGGACTTGAGGTACCTCCATGGATTAGGGGATTTGTAGTACTTTCAAAGCCTTCATTTCCCACAGACCACTGCAGCCCTGAACAAAGACCTGGCCACGGTGATCCAAGCGACGGTCATCTCGAGATTGGACTACTGTAACGCCCTCTACGTGGGCCTTCCCTTGTCGACAATCCGGAAACTCAAGCTGGTGCAGAATGCCGCCGCTCACTTGCTGGTGGGAGCACCCCCATCTTACGGCAACTGCACTGGCTTCCCATCGAGTACCGAATTGCCTTCAAGGTGTTGGTTCTAACCTTTAAGGCCTTACACGGTCTAGGGCCTGAGTACCTGAGGGACCGCCTTACCCCGTATGCGCCCCCGAGATCTCTACGCTCAGAAGAGCAGAATTTGCTACTTGTTCCATCACTCCGCTCTTGCCACCTTTCCACAACCAGGCACCCAGCGTTTTCTGCCGCGGCCCCTCCCAGACGACACTCAAGCGATTCCAGAGCTCGCCCCTTTTCGGAGGGCTTGCAAGACCGCCCTCTTTAGATTGGCTTTTAATTAATCTGGTCTGGCCTGGCATGGTTTATACCTTGAGTTCAAGGAATCCACTGGTTCTGTGAATTTTTATTATCGAGACAATGTTTTATGTTTTATTGTATCTTATATGTTTTTATTATTTATTATTTATTTATTTATTTATTAAGCGTGCTTCTATGCCGCCACTCCCGGGAGGGCTCGGGGCGGCTCACAGGAGCCAAACAAGGCACAATAATAACAATGACAATGATTAAAACAACAGCAAATTATCATCATTATTATTACTCGCATAATAAGATATTATAATTAAACTCACAGCCACCCATTGTTATTATTATTATTATCATTATTATTACTCGCATAATAAGATATTATAATTAAACTCACAGCATCCCATTGTTATTATTATTATTATCATTATTATTACTCGCATAATAAGATATTATAATTAAACTCACAGCATCCCATTGTTATTATTATTATTATTATTACTCGCATAATAAGATATTATAATTAAACTCACAGCCACCCATTATTATTATTATTATTATCATTATTATTACTCGCATAATAAGATATTATAATTAAACTCACAGCCACCCATTATTATTATTAAGATATTTATTATTATTATTATTATTATTATTATTATTCGCATAATAAGATATTATGATTAAACTCACAGCATCCCATTATTATTATTATTATTATTATCATTATTCTCTAATAAGATATTATAATTAATTACCCATTGTTATTATTATTATTATTATTCATAATAAGATTAGGAAACTCACATCCCACGCTTTTATTATTACTCGCATAATAAGTTGATGACATTGTTATTAAAAAGGCCAATCTGAGATAATTATCATTATTATTACTCGCATAATAAGATATTATAATTAAACTCACAGCCACCCATTGTTATTATTATTATTATTATTATTATTATTACTCGCATAATAAGATATTATAATTAAACTCACAGCCACCCATTATTATTATTATTACTCGCATAATAAGATATTATAATTAAACTCACAGCATCCCATTGTTATTATTATTATTATTAAACTCACAGCAACCCATTATTATTATTATTTCGGCCCAGCAGCCGAAAGATCTCTCCTCCGAAAGGTTGCAAGTGCGAACCCCGGGTTGGCGTGGGCAGCCGACCGTCAGCCCTGCCTGCGGTTGACCTAAGTTTTATTGGGGGTTTTAAATTGTTTTAATGTATTTTAATTGTATTTTAATGTATTTTTATGTGTGTGCTTACTCTCTTTCTGTAAACCGCTCTGGGCACCAGAGAGAGCGGTATAGTAAGTCGAATTTAATAAATAATAATAATAATAATAATTAAATAATAATAAAAACAGTACACTCCATAAAATCATTTAAACTGTGATGCAACACGCTACCACAGATAACACTTAAAAACAGCGGCTGCACAAGGTAAGGCCTACAGGTCGAACGCCTGGCGGAAAAGATGGGTCTTGCAGGCCCGTCTGAATGCAAGCAAGTCCTGGATCGCACGTGTTTCTGCCGGGAGGGCGTTCCACAGTGTGGGCGCAATGACGGAGAACGCTCTCCTGCGGGTTGCTGTCAAGCGCACGAGCCTCGACGAGGGGACGTCTAAAAGGTAGGCTCCCTCCGACCGCAGTGATCTCGTTGGGCAATGGGGGGAGAGACGGTCCCTCAGGTAGGTTGGCCCCAAGCCGTGCAAGGCCTTAAAGGTGAGGACCAACACTTTGAAGGTGATCCGGTGCTCAATTGGCAGCCAGTGCAGATCCTGCAAAACAGGTGTTATGTGACTACCTGCTGGTGTCCCAGACAGGAGTCGGGCGGCAGAGTTCTGCACTAGCCTGAGCTTCCGGATCACTGACAGAGGAAGGCCAAGGTAGAGTGCGTTGCAGTAGTCCAGTCTCGAGATGACCGTGGCTTGGATCACCGTGGCCAGGTCACTCCGGGATAGATAGGGGGCCAGCCGCCTCGCCTGTCTAAGGTGGAAAAAAGCAGCCTTGCAGGCCATGGAGACCTGGGTCTCCATGGTCAGCTGGGAGTCCAGGTGGACCCCCAGGCTCTTTACTACAGGCGATGGGCATAGCGCCATACCGTCCAGGGTCGGAAGCTGGACATCCCTATCACCCGGACGGCCCAGCCACAAGATCTCCATCTTCGCCGGATTCACCCTCAACCTACTGGCTCGCAGCCATCCAGTAACAGCCTCAAGGCACCATTGGAAATTACCGGGGACGGATTCAGGCCTGTCCTCCATCCTCCATTATATGCTGTATGTTTTATTGTATGCTGTGATCCGCCCCGAGCCTGCAGGGAGGAGCGGAATACAAGATTGAATGAATAAATAAATAAATAAATAAAATAAAAAGACTAGACTTGGCACCCTGTGCCCCCATGACCCAATCTCCATCCTTCTACAGTTTACAGGAGGGTGGACCATGGATGATGGGACTTGAAGTACCAAAGACCAACCTTGGCACGCAAGACAGCGTTTTACCATCTGCAACAGGCAAAACGCCTGGCTCCTTACGTCTCCCGCTGCGACCTGGCCACGGTGATCCAAGCCACGGTCATCTCGAGGCTCGATTACTGTAATGCGCTGTACATTGGCCTACCCTTGTCGGCGATCCGGAAACTCAAGTTGGTGCAGAACGCAGCAGCACGTCTGCTCTCAGGAGCCCCAAGATCTGCGCATGTAACCCCACTCCTGCGCGAACTGCAGTGGCTTCCTATTGAATTCCCGGTCGTCTTCAAGGTGTTAGTCTTAACTTTCAAGGCCTTGTATGGTTTGGGGCCAGTGTACCTGAAGGAGCGGCTTACCCCATACGTGCCCAGAAGATCACTGCGTTCAGAGGGGCTTAACTTACTGGAGGTGCCTAGTATCAAGACCTACAGGCTATCGAGCACGCGGCAGAGGGTGTTCACAGTGGCCGCGCCGACCCTCTGGAACTCGCTGCCTGAGGAGACGCGAGCTCTACGGGGCTTGATGGCATTTCGCAAGTCCGTAAAGACTTGGCTGTTTAGGCAGGCATTTGGCTCCGACTGATGCCTGCTATAACCTGCCATCCTGCCGCGTCTTGCCGCCTGCATTATTGTCGTCTGCTGGGGTTTTATTGTGGGGAGCGGGGTTTAATTGGTTTTATATGCTGTTGACCCACCGTCTAGCCGGCTCCGGGGTTGGGGGGACTGCCCTTCAATGGGTGGCCTCCTTCCTCCGGGACCGGGGACAACGTGGTGGGGGCGGGAGGTCTCCGGGAGACTCCCACTAAACTGTAGGGTCCCCAGGGGGCCATCCTCTCCCCTTGTTATTCAACATTTACATGCGCCCCCTGGCCCAGCTGGCCCGCGACTTTGGTCTGGAGTGTTATCAGTATGCGGATGACACCCAGCTTCTGCTGAGAATGGACGGCAGGCCGGACTCCGTACCCGATTGTTTCCATCTGTGCCTCGAAGCCGTGACTGGTTGGCTGCGTGCCAGCCGGCTGAAGGTGAATCCATCGAAGACGGAGATCCTGTGGCCTGGTCGACCTGGGCTGGGCGGGTGCCGGTTGCCTACCCTGGACGGCGAACGGCTTAACCCATCGCCGTCGGTTAAGAGCTTGGGAGTTGTGTTGGACTCCTCGCTGACCATGGAGGCCCAGGTCTCCGTGGTCAGCAGGACGTCATTCTATCACCTCCGACAGGCTAGGCGACTGGCGCCCTACCTGTCCAGGGACGACCTGGCCACGGTAAGCGACGGTCATCTCGAGATTAGACTACTGTAATGCCCTCTACGTTGGCCTTCCCTTGTCGACAATCCGGAACTCAAGCTAGTGCAGAATGCCGCTGCTCGCTTGCTGGCAGGAGTGCCAGTGAGGGAGCATATTACACCTATTCTCCGCCAACTGCACTGGCTTCCTGTGGAGTACCGAATTGCCTTCAAGGTGCTGGTTTTGACCTTTAAGGCCTTACACGGCCTAGGGCAGGGGTGGGCAAACTGCGGCCCGGGGCCCGGATGCGGCCCTTTGGCTGATTCTATCCGGCCCGCCTAAGGGCCCCTGGCTTGCCTCCCTTGCCTGGCCTCTGCATAAAAATCTCCAGAGAAGGGGACTATAAGGAAGCATTATTTTATTTTAGTGGTTTTTATTATTGTATAATAATTTTATAACAATAATAAAATAATATAATAAATAATATAATATAATGTTATATGATATATTATAATTTCAATATATTATGTTTATATATATACTAGCTGTACCCGGCACGCGTTGCTGTGCCCTATTTAGAGATGTGAGAAAGTATGAGTATGTAAGGGTTGGAATTGATGTTACTTATGGTCTTGGTGGGTGTGTGCATGTCTATATATGTATATGTGCGTGTATATGTGTGTGCATGTGTATATGTGTGCAGGTATATATGTGTGTGCATGTGTATTTATGTGTATGTATATGTGTGTGCATGTGTGTATATGTGTATGTATGTGGGTGTGCATGTGTATATGTGCGTGTATATGTGTGTGTGTATATGTGTGCAGGTATATATGTGTGTGCATGTGTATATATGTGTATGTATATGTGTGTGCATGTGTGTTTATGTGTATGTATGTGGGTGTGCATTTGTGTATATGTGCGTGTATATGTGTGTGCATGTTTATATGTGTGCAGGTATATATGTGTGTGCATGTGTATATATGTGTATGTATATGTGTGTGCATGTGTGTATATGTGTATGTATGTGGGTGTGCATGTGTATATTGGTGTGTGCATGTATATGTGTGTTTGTATGTGTGTATTTGTATATGTGCGTATGTACATATGTGTGTGAATGTGTGTATATGTGTGTGTGTATTTGTATGTGTGTATGTATGTGTGTGTATGTATATATGTGTGTGAATGTGTATATGTGTGTATATATGTGTATGTATGTATATGTGTGTGTGAAAGGGGGAGGAATGACATGGGTGAGGGTTGAACGTGGTGAAGGATGGGAATGGGAAGTGGAGGGAGAGGGGCTGGAGAATGGGGGAAGTTAGGAAGGAGTGGCATAGAAGTGTGTGTGTTTGGGGGGTGAGACTGGAAGGGAGGAAGAGGTTTGCCCTGGCCAAGGAGAGAGAAGCCTCCTCTCCTTTCCCCATTCCTCGAAGGAGAAAGCATTGTGGGGAATGGAAGCAGGGAGGTGAAGAAGGTTTTGGAGGGGGAAGGAGAAGCAGCAGCGCACCTCTTTCCGGGCTGCAGCCTCGCAACTTTGGCGGGGGAATTCTGCCTCTCCTGCTCCTGGGAAGCCCCATAGCCAAAACCCCCATAGCCACCAAGCGTCCCACCCACCCACACAAACATCCCCTCGCCCTCACTCCTCGCTCATCAGGTGCCCGGGTCCAGGAGCGGCTGGAAGGCGACAGAGGAGGAAAAGCCAGCGGAGGAGGCACCCACGACGCCACCCGGGTTCAGAAGGCGGGAAACAGCGGAGGCAGCAGACACGCCACGGGACTACATTTCCCAGAAGGCCCCGCACGGCTCAATGGCAAGGAGGGCGAAGGAACAGGAAGTCGCCGTGCGGGGCCTTCTGGGAAATGTAGTCTTGTGGCCGTGTCTGCTGCCTCCGCTGTTTCCCCACCGCTTCTGAACCCGGGTTGCGTCGTGGGTGCCACCTCCGCTGGTGTTTTAGTCCTCTGTCGCTTCCAGCCGCTCCTGGACCCGGGAACCTGATGAGCGAGGAGTGAGGGCGAGGGATGTTTGTGTGGGTGGGTGGGGTGGGTGAGTGCGCCCGCAAGCGCCACTACGCTTGGTGGCTATGGGGGTTTGGGGGTGCAGTTTTAGGGGTCTTTCGCAGGGGACACGGTGAGGGCGGATCGAAGGTTCAGGGTGAGTGGGGAGAGAGGGAGACGGGATGGGTTGGTATGTTGGGGGAGGTGGTTTTGAGTGCGCCTGCGTGATTGTTCTCCTGTGTTCTGCGCCGCGCCAGCGAGAACGGGAGGCAATGGGCGGTTTTTGGGGGCTTGTTTTGGGGGTTGGAAGGTAGGGAGGTGGGTTTTTGTGTTAAGGTAATACCTCGTGGTCTGGGAATGTGTGTCGTTGGATTGGTGTTTGTGGGGGGCTTAGTTTGGCCGTGCATAACGTCCTTTGCACGACCACTCGATTTTTATATATATAGATACTATAATATAATAATTATGATATTAATACTAATAATATATGAATATTTCTTGATATATTAATATGTTAATATTAACGATGTGTAATATACAGTAAATATAGTAAGTGAATAAATAAATAAATTATGTAGATTAGCATGTAGTTCCGCCTTTAGGTGCGGCCCTCCATAATATTTTTTGGCTCTCATGTGGCCCCTTGGAAAAAATAGTTGCCCATCCCTGGCCTAGGGCCTGCGTACCTGAAGGACCGCCTTACCCCGTACTTGCCCCCGAGATCACTGCGTTCAGGTGAACAGAATCTGTTATTAATTCCATCAGTCCGCTCCTGCCACCTATCGACGACCAGACAAAGGTCTTTTTCTGTGGCGGCGCCGGTGCTCTGGAACGCCCTCCCGGACAATGTTCGGGCCATCTCGGAATTGGCCCCGTTCCGGAGGGCCTGCAAGACGGCCCTCTTCGGCTTAGCCTTCAATTAGGCATACCGGACCAAGAACTATGCTTATGTCCTCTCACCCGTATTGGTCGATGTAACCTGTTTTAAATGTGGTTTTATGTTATTGTGTTTTTAATTGTAGGGCCGTATGTCGCCATGTAATGACATGCCGCCCATGTATCTTACTGTGATCCGCCCCGAGCCTGCTGGGAGGAGCGGAATACAAGAGTGAACAATAAATAAAATAAAATAAATAAATTTTTATGTGTTTTTATCTGGTTTTATGCTGTAAACCGCTCTGGGCTCCAGAGCGAGCGGTCTACTAAATCGAATAAATGAATAAATATTAAACATTTACACAAATGACCAGCCACTGCCAGAAGGGACACAGGCTTTCATCTATACTGACGACGGTGCCATCACTGCTCAAGCAGGGAGCTTTGAAATGGTTGAATAGAAGCTTTCTGAGGCTTTGGATGCTCTTGCTGCCTATTACAGGGAAAACCATCTGATTCCCAATCCATCTAAAACACAGACGTGTCCTTTTCATCTTAAGAACAGACAAGCATCTCGAGATCGGAGAATTCACTGGGAAGGCATCCCGCTGGAGCATTGCAGCGCACCCAAATACCGGGGAGTCACCCTGGACCGTGCTCTGACTTACAAGAAGCACTGCCTGAATATCAATCAGAAAGAGGGCACTTGAAACAATCTATATATATAAAGGAAGAGTCGTCATGGAACGACCGTCCCAAACAGAGAAACCTTACAACGCAGAGACACCAAACTTGCCAACAGAAATAGGCCTCAGACAAGGTACGTTTGTAGCAAAGAAACTCCCCCCCCAAACCTAAAAGGCCCCCAAAACAACGAGTAAAAAAACTACATTTCCCAGCATCCTCCGGGGCTGCCAACGACTCTCCCAGCCTCTACATTCTGACAACATGATTGGCTGCCAATAAGGGCGGATTTGCTTAACTCCTGTACTGGCCAGCCAACATGAACATTCCAACCCATAATAAACTGTCAGAGGAGGATAAGGCAAAGGGCTGAGGCACAAACACCCAATTCACTTCCCACAGAAAATTTACACCCCTACAAATCACAGACCATGCCCAAAATTGACAGTAAGGCTTCATTAACTTAATTTCCCTGACTAGGCCTCACTTAATGGAATGCTGTTTATGCTCTGAATTGACAGTAAGGCTTCATTAACTAGATTCTCCCGACTAGCCCTCAACTCATTGGACATTGTGTATGGCCTGAATTGACAGTAAGGCTTCATTAACTTAATTTCCCAGACTAGGCCTCACTTACTGGAATGCTGTTTACGCTCTGAATTGACAGTAAGGCTTCATTAACTTGATTCTCCCGACTACGCCTCAGCTCATTGGACATTGTGTATGGCCTGAATTGACAGTAAGGCTTCATTAACTTGCTGTTCCTGACTAGGCCTCAGCTCATGGGACATTGTGTATGGCCTGAATTGACAGTAAGGCTTCATTAACTTGCTGTTCCTGACTAGGCCTCAGCTCATGGGACATTGTGTATGGCCTGAATTGACAGTAAGGCTTCATTAACTTGATTCTCCGACTAGCCCTCAGCTCATTGGACATTGTGTATGGCCTGAATTGACAGTAAGGCTTCATTAACTTGCTGTTCCTGACTAGGCCTCAGCTCATGGGACATTGTGTATGGCCTGAATTGACAGTAAGGCTTCATTAACTTGCTGTTCCTGACTAGGCCTCAGCTCATGGGACATTGTGTATGGCCTGAATTGACAGTAAGGCTTCATTAACTTGATTCTCCGACTAGCCCTCAGCTCATTGGACATTGTGTATGGCCTGAATTGACAGTAAGGCTTCATTAACTTGCTGTTCCTGACTAGGCCTCAGCTCATGGGACATTGTGTATGGCCTGAATTGACAGTAAGGCTTCATTAACTTGCTGTTCCTGACTAGGCCTCAGCTCATGGGACATTGTGTATGGCCTGAATTGACAGTAAGGCTTCATTAACTTGATTCTCCCGACTAGCCCTCAGCTCATTGGACATTGTGTATGGCCTGAATTGACAGTAAGGCTTCATTAACTTGCTGTTCCTGACTAGGCCTCAGCTCATGGGACATTGTGTATGGCCTGAATTTACAGTAACCTACCTTGGCACACAGAGCCCCTATGACCCACGTTACATTCTACTACAGTTTGGAGGAGGGTGGACCATGGATGATGGGACTTGAAGTACCTCCATGGATAATGGGATTTGTAGTACTTCAAAACCCATCATTCCCCACAGACCACTGTGTCCAAGAACCAAGACCGATAAAGACCCAACTTGGCACACAATGCCCCCCATGACCCACACTCCATCCGACTGCAGATTAGAGGAGGACACACCATGGATAATGGGATTTCAAGTACCTCCACTCACTTCCAAAGTACCCCACCCACACACGTATCAACCTCTACATCAACACAGCAGACGGAAAGACAAAAAACATTGTATATCCACAAGCTCTGCAGAACGCCAGCAACACCACACACCAACAACTCCCCAGGACTCCAACATCCCACCCACCAGAACAACCCACAACAACACAGCCATGACCCCAACAACACCATAACTAACAACAACTCCAACCCTTACATACTCAGACTTCCTCGCATCTCCAAAATAGGGCACAGCAACGCGTGCCGGGTACAGCTAGTATCATACAAAAGCTGACTGGCACAACCTGGGGATCACAACCAGACACAGTGTAGACATATAGTTTTCTAAGATCTACAGCAGGGGTGCCCACACTTTTTCAGCATGCGAGCTACTCATAATAAAACCAAGTCAGAAAGATCTACCTACCTCCTCAAGGCTGAAGAGGGTAGGGGGCGGGCCTTGGCGAGGCCTGGCTCCGCCCCCTCCGGCTTCAGCTCTACCAGCAGCTTCTCCAGGCTTGAGGATGGCAGTGCCAAGCCAGTGTTGGCATAGCTAGCACAAGGCTGGCTTGGCCCTGCCGTCCTCAAGGCTGGAGAAACTACTGGTAGAGCTGAAGTCGGGGATGGTGCGGGGCTTGGCGAGACCTGGCTCCGCCCCCTCTGGCTTCAGCTCTACCAGCAGCTTCTCCAGCCGTGAGGAGGGCAGTGCCTAGCCAGTGGTGGCATAGCTAGCACAAGGCTGGCTTGGAACTGCCCTCCTCAAGGCTGGATAAGCTGCTGATAGAGCTGAAGCCGGGGATGGGGTGGGGCTTGGCGCGGCCTGGCTCTGCCCCTTCTGGCTTCAGCTCTACCAGCAGCTTCTCCAGGCTCGACGATGGCAGTGCCAAGAAATAGTTTTCTAAGATCTACAGCAGGGGTGCCCACACTGGCTTGGCCCTGCCCTCCTCAAAGCTGGAGTAGCTGCTGGTCGAGCTGAAGCCGGCGATGGGGCGGGGCTTGGTGAGGCCTGGCTCCGCCCCCTCTGGCTTCAGCTCTACCAGCAGCTTCTCCAGGCTTGAGGATGGCAGTGCCAAGCCAGTGGTGGCATAGCTAGCACAAGGCTGGCTTGGCCCTGCCCTCCTCCAGGCTGGAGAAGCTGCTGGTAGAGCTGAAGCCGGGGAGGGGGCGGGGCTTGGTGCGGCCTGGCTCCACCCCCCTCTGGCTTCAGCTTTACCAGCAGCTTCTATAGGCTTGAGGATGGCAGTGCCAAGCCAGTGGTGGCATAGCTAGCACAAGCCTGGCTTGGCCCTGCCCTCCTCAGGCTGGAGAAGCTGCTGGTAGAGCTGAAGCCGGGGATGGGGCGGGGCTTGGTGAGGCCTGGCTCCGCCCCCCTCTGGCTTCAGCTCTACCAGCAGCTTCTCCAGCCTTGAGGAGGGCAGTGCCTAGCCAGTGGTGGCATCGCTAGCACAAGGCTGGCTTGGCCCTGCCCTCCTCAAGGCTGGATAAGCTGCTGGTAGAGCTGAAGCCGGTGATGGGGTGGGGCTTGGCGCGGCCTGGCTCTGCCCCTTCTGGCTTCAGCTCTACCAGCAGCTTCTCCAGGCTTGACGATGGCAATGCCAAGAAATAGTTTTCTAAGATCTACAGCAGGGGTGCCCACACTGGCTTGGCCCTGCCCTCCTCAAGGCTGGAGCAGCTGCTGGTAGAGCTGAAGCCGGGATGGGGCGGGGGCTTGGTGAGGCCTGGCTCCGCCCCTCTGGCTTCAGCTCTACCAGCAGCTTCTCCAGGCTTGAGGATGGCAGTGCCAAGCCAGTGGTGGCATAGCTAGCACAAGGCTGGCTTGGCCCTGCCCTCCTCAAGGCTGGAGAAACTGCTGGTAGAGCTGAGGATGAGCCAGGGCTTGGCGAGACCTGGCTCCGCCCCTCTGGCTTCAGCTCTACCAGCAGCTTCCAGGCTTGACGATGGCAATGCCAAGAAATAGTTTTCTAAGATCTACAGCAGGGGTGCCCACACTGGCTTGGCCCTGCCCTCCTCAGGCTGGAGCAGCTGCTGGTAGAGCTGAAGCCGGGATGGGGCGGGGCTTGGTGAGGCCTGGCTCCCGCCCCTCTGGCTTCAGCTCTACCAGCAGCTTCTCCAGGCTTGAGGATGGCAGTGCCAAGCCAGTGGTGGCATAGCTAGCACAAGGCTGGCTTGGCCCTGCCCTCCTCAAGGCTGGAGAAACTGCTGGTAGAGCTGAAGTCGGGGATGAGCCAGGGCTTGGCGAGACCTGGCTCCGCCCCCTCTGGCTTCAGCTCTACCAGCAGCTTCTCCAGCCGGGAGGAGGGCAGTGCCTAGCCAGTGGTGGCATAGCTAGCACAAGGCTGGCTTGGCCCTGCCCTCCTCAAGGCTGGATAAGCTGCTGATAGAGCTGAAGCCGGGGATGGGGTGGGGCTTGGCGCTGCCTGGCTCTGCCCCTTCTGGCTTCAGCTCTACCAGCAGCTTCTCCAGGCTTGACGATGGCAGTGCCAAGAAATAGTTTTCTAAGATCTACAGCAGGGGTGCCCACACTGGCTTGGCCCTGCCCTCCTCAAGGCTGGAGCAGCTGCTGGTAGAGCTGAAGCCGGGGATGGGGCGGGGCTTGGTGAGGCCTGGCTCCGCCCCCCTCTGGCTTCAGCTCTACCAGCAGCTTCTCCAGGCTTGAGGATGGCAGTGCCAAGCCAGTGGTGGCATAGCTAGCACTCAAGGCTGGCGTGACCCTGCCCTCCTCTAGGCTGGAGCAGCTGCTGGGAGTGCTGAAGCCAGGGAGGGGGCGGGGCTTGGTGCGGCCTGGCTCCGCCCCTCTGGCTTCCGCTCTACCAGCAGCTTGTCCAGGCTTGAGGATGGCAATGCCAAGCCAGTGGTGGCATAGCTAGCACAAGGCTGGCTTGGCACTGCCCTCCTCAAGGCTGGAGAAGCTGCTGGTAGAGCTGAAGCTGGGGATGGGGCGGGGCTTGGCAGGCCTGGCTCCGCCCCTCCCGCTCAGCTCTACCAGCAGCTTCTCCAGCCTTGAGGAGGCAGTGCCAAGAAATAGTTTTCTAAGATCTACAGCAGGGGTGCCCACACTGGCTTGGCCCTGCCCTCCTCAAGGCTGGAGAAGCTGCTGGTAGAGCTGAAGCTGGGGATGGGGCGGGGCTTGGCAAGCCTGGCTCCGCCCCCCTCCCGCTTCAGCTCTACCAGCAGCTTCTCCAGCCTTGAGGAGGGCAGTGCCAAGAAATAGTTTTCTAAGATCTACAGCAGGGGTGCCCACACTGGCTTGGCCCTGCCCTCCTCAAGGCTGGAGAAGCTGCTGGTAGAGCTGAAGCTGGGGATGGGGCGGGGCTTGGTGAGCCTGGCTCCGCCCCTCCCGCTCAGCTCTACCAGCAGCTTCTCCAGCCTTGAGGAGGGCAGTGCCAAGAAATAGTTTTCTAAGATCTACAGCAGGGGTGCCCACACTGGCTTGGCCCTGCCCTCCTCAAGGCTGGAGGAAGCTGCTGGTAGAGCTGAAGCTGGGGATGGGCGGGGCTTGGCAAGCCTGGCTCCGCCCCTCCCGCTTCAGCTCTACCAGCAGCTTCTCCAGCCTTGAGGAGGCAGTGCCAAGAAATAGTTTTCTAAGATCTACAGCAGGGGTGCCCACACTGGCTTGGCCCTGCCCTCCTCAGGCTGGAGAAGCTGCTGGTAGAGCTGAAGCTGGGGATGGGGCGGGGCTTTGCAAGCCTGGCTCCGCCCCTCCCGCTGCCAGCTCTACCAGCAGCTTCTCCAGCCAGGCCGCGCCACGCCCCCCCCCACCCCCGGCTTCAGCTCTACCAGCAGCTTCTCCAGGCTTGAGGAGGGCAGTGCCTAGCCAGTGGTGGCATAGCTAGCACAAGGCTGGCTTGGCCCTGCCCTCCTCAAGGCTGGAGAAGCTTCTGGTAGACCTGAAGCCGGGATGGGGTGGGCTTGGCGCGGCCTGGCTCTGCCCCTTCTGGCTTCAGCTCTACCAGCAGCTTCTCTAGGCTTGACGATGGCAGTGCCAAGAAATAGTTTTCTAAGATCTACAGCAGGGGTGCCCACACTGGCTTGGCCCTGCCCTCCTCAAGGCTGGAGAAGCTGCTAGTAGAGCTGAAGCCAGGGAAGGGGCGGGGCCTCACGCTCCGCCTGCCTCTCTCTTGTCCGGAAGCAACCCTGGGGCCTCCGCTGCCGGCGAGAGAGAGGAGCGCCCTGCTTCTCTCTCGTCCGGAAGCAAACGTGGATGGTGCGCAGCGTGGAAGGTGCAGGCGGAAAGTGCGCGCGCGGAGAGCAGAAGCGCCCCATCCGGTTGCGATCCACCTCCTTCCGTCCCGCGACCAAGTGGTCGATCACGATCGACTTCCTGGGCAACCCTGATCTACAGAAATACTTGCTGGAACAACTCAGCAAGTAAGAGTCCAAAAGTGGCAGGCTCAAACCCAGAATCTCAATCAATGGCTGATACCAAATGAGACACACAGAAGACTGGGCAACTTGGTGAAGAATGGTGAGTATGCATGTTGAATGTATGTGAGTGAATGCTGAGTAGATGTAACGCTTCCCTTTTTTGTCTGCCTAACCCAGTGTTTTTCAACCTTTTTTGAGCCGCGGCACATTTTTTACCTTTACCAAATCCTGGGGCACACCACCAATCAAAATGACACAAAATGACACTCTAACACAGTCATACATATAGTTAATATGTTTTTAAATGTATTTATACACTCAGTGTGAAACCTGGGCCTGTTTTGATGAACACAACAAAGATATCCTGGCAGGAATGGCAGAAAGACACAAACTTCCCACACAGAACTCCCATAACCAAGAAAAAATACTATAAGTGTTTGGTGGGCATTGACCTTGGGTTTGGGAGTTGTAGTTCACCTATATCTAGAGAGCACTGTGGACTCAAACAATCTTGGATCAGGACCAAACTTGGCATGAATACTCAATATGCCCAAATATGAACGCAGATGGAGTTCAGGGGAAATAGACCTTGACATTTGGAAGTTGTAGTTTCTGAGATTTATAGTTAACACACAATCAAAGAGCATCCTGAACTCTTGCGACAATGGAATTGAACCAAACTTGGCATATTGAACTCTCATTACCAACAGAAAGTACTGAAAGGGTTTGCTTGGGAATTGACCTTGAGTTTGGAAGTTGTAGTTCACCTACACCCAGAGAGCACTGTGGACTCAAACAATGTTGGATCAGGACCAAACTTGGCATGAATACTCAATATGCCCAAATGTGAACACAGATGGAGTTTGGGGAAAATAGACCTTGATATTTGGGAGTTACAGTTTCTGGGATTTATAGTTCACACACAATCAAAGAGCATCCTGAACTCTTGCGACAATGGAATTGAACCAAACTTGGCATATTGAACTCTCATTACCAACAGAAAGTACTGAAAGGGATTGCTTGGGAATTGACCCTGAGTTTGGAAGTTGTAGTTCACCTACACCCAGAGAGCACTGTGGGCAGGAGGGGGAAGAAAGGGTATTGGAGGTTCCAATTTCCCACGGCACACCTGATGATCGCTCACGGCACACTGGTTGGGAAACACTGGTCTAACCAATACATAACTGTTATAAAACCCGGTACTGGAGTCTGTGTGTCAACTTCGTTCTCTGGAAGTACCCGAGATACTCTCTCCCAGTGAAAAATAACATTAAGGTTCAAATAGGATCCGTGGCAGATGTACCTTTTTCATTTCGTTCTCCAGGTTCTCCTCTTCTTGGCCCTCCGACAGCCTCCTCCTCAGCTCCATGATCTCCCGTTCCACGTTCTCCCGGTACTGGTTCCACTGGGCTCGCTCTTGCTCCAGCCTGTGATGAAACTGGTGTTCATAGTCACGGACAGTTTCTGTTTAATAACAACGATAACAAGTTGCTAATCGCTTGTTGAAGCACCCCCAAAACGTCAGGTTTCTTTAGAGAACAAGCTCACCATGAGCCTACCTCATTCTCAACAGCGCAAACCGGACGACTTCAATGGGGAGCAACCCCTCCTTGCAACTGAAAATAGGCAACCCGGTGGTCGAATCCCATTCTCTACAGACCGATTTCCAATTTCCATGAATTTATTTTAGATCAGGCCTGTCCAACAGGTGGCCCGGGGGGTCGTACACGGCCCCCTAGCCCCTTGGCTACGGCCCCTTACCCTCCTGCAATAAATAATATATTTTTAAAAATATTTTAAAAATATTTTTTCAATTAAAAATATTATTTTTTATTATTATTTTTGTCTCGCCCTTGGCTTTCTATTGGCCGCCTCCTCTTCTCCTGAGGAGGGGCCAATGGGAGGGAGTGACGTCTCTCGGGCCCCGCCCCTTGGCAGCAAACAGGAAGAGCGACCCGGCCGCATGGCTTTCCCCCTCGGCAGCGCCGCTCCTCCCTCCTCAGGATTGCTGCTGCTCCGTCTCGGGAGGCGCTCAGGCCCTCAGCGCCAGGGAAGCAAAGGGGTTTGGGAGGGAGGGAGTGTGTCTGAGAGCGTGAGTGAGTGAGTGACAGTGAGAGAGAGAGAGAGAGAGAGAGAGAGAGAGAGAGTGGAGAGGGACCTGCCCTGGGCACACCTCTCCCCAGCGCAAAGGGAAGATCTCTCTCGCTCTCTCAGACACACACACACACACACAAGCCCCTTCCTTTTCCGACCCCTTCATTTTGCGTTTCATGAACAGTCTCTTTAATGAGAAGGAGAGAGCCGGCCAGCCATAGGAGGGGGGAGTAGGAGAAAAGGAGGGAGGGGGAATTGAAGGAGAGGGAGCTCAAGGAAATGCCTCCCACCCCCATTCCCCCTCCTTTTCCTCCCCAGAATTATTTACATTCTTTGCAATTACCTAAGTTTACTTTGATGACTTGCACTGAATGGAATCAGCCAGGGGTAAACTGGCAGAATGAAAGCACACAGACCTTCCAACTGCAAGGCCATTCAATGCTGGCCAGTGGAACAGTCATATATTCCAGTTCAAAGCAGAGATTGTGGGATTTTCTGCCTTGATATTCTGTATATTTATGTCCCTCATGTGTTCCATCCATCCCTCCCTCTCCCCTTATTTAAATAATACTAGCTGTACCCGGCACGCGTTGCTGTGCCCTTTTAGAGATGCGAGAAAGTCCAATCATCCACGGTGTGCCCTCCTCTAAACTGCAGTTGGATGGAGTGTGGGTCATGGGGGGGCATGGTGTGCCAAGTTGGGTCTTTATTGGTCTTGGTTCTGGGCCACAGTGGTCTGTGGGGAATGATGGGTTTTGAAGTACTACAAATCCCGTTTTCCATGGTGGTACTTCAAGTCCCATCATGCATGATCGGGGCTCTGTGTGCCAAGGTAGGTTACTGTAAATTCAGGCCATACACAATGTCCCACGAGCTGAGGCCTAGTTAGGAACAGCAAGTTAATGAAGCCTTACTGTCAATTCAGGCCATACGCAATGTTCAATGAGCTGAGGCCTAGTCGGGAGAATCAAGTTAATGAAGCCTTACTGTCAATTCAGGCCATACACAATGTCCCATGAGCTGAGGGCTAGTCGGGAGAATCAAGTTAATGAAGCCTTACTGTCAATTCAGGCCATACGCAATGTTCAATGAGCTGAGGCCTAGTCGGGAGAATCAAGTTCATGAAGCCTTACTGTCAATTCAGAGCGTAAACAGCTTCCCAGTAAGTGAGGCCTAGTTAGGAAATCAAGTTAATGAAGTCTTACTGTCAATTCAGAGCGTAAACAGCTTCCTAGTAAGTGAGGGCTAGTTAGGGAAATCAAGTTAATGAAGTCTTACTGTCAATTCAGAGCGTAAACAGCTTCCCAGTAAGTGAGGCCTAGTTAGGGAAATCAAGTTAATGAAGCCTTACTGTCAATTCAGAGCGTAAACAGCTTCCCAGTAAGTGAGGCCTAGTTAGAGAAATCAAGTTAATGAAGTCTTACTGTCAATTCAGAGCGTAAACAGCTTCCCAGTAAGTGAGGGCTAGTTAGGGAAATCAAGTTAATGAAGTCTTACTGTCAATTCAGAGCGTAAACAGCTTCCCAGTAAGTGAGGGCTAGTTAGGGAAATCAAGTTAATGAAGTCTTACTGTCAATTCAGAGCGTAAACAGCTTCCCAGTAAGTGAGGGCTAGTTAGGGAAATCAAGTTAATGAAGCCTTACTGTCAATTTTGGGCGTGGTCTGTGTTTTTTTGGGGTGTAAATTTTCGGTTGGAAGTGATTTCGGTGTTTGTGTTGGGGATTGGCTCAGGCCTTTTCCTTATTCTGTTTTGGGAGTTTATTATGGATCGGAATTTTCATGTTGGCTGGCCAGTGCAGCAGTTATGCAAATCCGCCCTTATTGGCAGCCAATCATGTTGTTCAGAATGTAGAGGCTGGGTGAGTTTTTGCCTGCCCCGGAGGATGCTGGTAAATGTAGTTTTAGGTTTACTCGTTGTGTTGGGGGCCTTTTAGGTTTTGGGGGAAGGTTTCTTTGCTACAAACGTACCTTGCTTGAGGCCTATTTCTGTTGGCAAGTATTGTGTTTCTGCGTTGTATGGTTTCTTTGTTTGAGGTATACATCCCATGACGTGAACCCATTTATATAATAGATAATATGTAATTGTATATTTATGCAATGCCGGGGGCGGGGAGGGGGCGGAGCCGGGGGAGGGGAGGGGCGGAGCCAGGGCCTGGCCCCCCAGGTGATCAGTGACCGGAATTCCGGCCCAAGGTCCGGTAGAAGTTGGACAGCCCTGTTTTAGATAACACTTTTGTTCCTGGGTTATACATGCCATCTCCTAATTAGTTCTATCATTAAAACATGGGGAAAGTTTATTAAACTGCAAAAACTTTGGATTTGGGAGAGGGACATCCTGCAGGACACTTTGCAATAATTTTTAAATCAGTACTCACCCTAGAGCAAGGCTGCCCGGGAAGTCGATCGCGATCGACGAGTAGCTCGCGAGCCCATCTGAGGTAGATCGCAGCAGGATGGGGCGCTGCGTGTGCGCACCCCGCCTACGCGCACTCGCTGCCGCACGCATGCTTTTGCCGCCGCCTTCCGCCCGTGCGGGGCTTCTTCCGCCAATGAGGCTTTAGTGGGCGGGCCCTGGCATTCGTCTATGCCTGCGCGCACCTTCGCCTTGCTCCCCCCCCCCCCAGGAGCAACCAATGGGCAGTCACGTCACACACACACACACACTCCCACCCTCCCGCAGCCTCGCATCCTATGCCTGTGCGCACCTTCGTCTTGCTCCCCCCCCCCAGAGCAACCAATGGGCGGTCACGTCACACACACACACCCTCCCACCCTCCCGCAGCCTCGCATCCTATGCCTGCGCGCGCCTTCGTCTTGCTCCCGCCCCTCCCAGGAGCAACCAATGGGCGGTCATGTCACACACACACACCCTCCCACCCTCCCGCAGCCTCGCATCCTATGCCTGCGCACGCCTTCGCCTTGCTCCCCCCCCTCCCCCAGGAGCAACCAATGGGCGGTCATGTCACCACACTGTGTCAAGAGACGAGCGCCAGGGCCCGCCCACTAAAGTCGCGTTGGCGGAAGAAGCCCCGCATGGGTGGAACGTGGCGGCGGGAGCGCGTGCGCACGGCAGAGGAGCACGCGCATGGCAGGAGCGCCCCATCCAGCTGGTGAGGCTCGAAGATCGACTGGATGAGGCCCGAAGATCGACTAGTCGATCGCGATCGACTACTTGAGCAGCCCTGCCCTAGAGTCTCAACCACTTCAACCTAGTTTGTGGCAGCCACAAAAACAACAAAGTTTCTGAGGCATAACAACTACTTTCAAATTAAACAGGAAACAACACTTTCAAACCAGGAAGAGAACATTTTTCAAATGTTGCTACCAGGCATGTAGCCAGGGGGGGTGGCTAAGGGGGCTTCAGCCCCCGAAATTCTCAGGGTGGTCCGCGAAAAGGCCTTACTGGTACATTATTTAAACTGTTATGTTTATTCATATCATGATCTGATCACCATGCTCATTATATCCCACATTAGTGGGGTTATTGGGATAACAATACAAAAGGTTTACTAGGGTAGACCCTCTTCCACCCAGTCTCAGCCCCGAACCAAACTCAGCCCCCCGAATCAAAATCCTGGCTACGGCCCTGGTTGCTACCTAGTCTGATCGGAGGAATCACTCTGTTATTTGGCTCTGCCCTACCTTTCATTATCGCCTGCAGCGAAGCCACTTCTTCCTGCCATTGCCTCTTCACCTCATCGATGGCCTCGTGCTTTGTATTTTCGGATACTGTCGCGACGGCTTTGATGTTCTCCATTTCGGCCTGGGCGTCTATGAGCTGCGCCCGCAGCTGCTCCACGTCCTCCTGGGCTGCTTGCAATACGGTATTTTGCCTCTTCAGGTCCTCTGGGGGGAGAGAGAGAGAAGAGAGAGAGAGAGAGAGAGAGAGAGAGAGAGAGAGAGAGAAGAGTTCCGTTAAATAAAATATAATTTATTTGGGGTGTTGTGTAGTTTCTGGGCTGTATGGCCATGTTCTAGCAGCATTTTGTTCTCCTGACGTTTTGCCTGCATCAGGAGCTGGCATCTGGTGGTAGTAAAAGCAAGTGGAATATATAATACTAGCTGTACCCGGCACGCGTTGCTGTGCCCTGTTTAGGAGATGCGAGAAAGTCTGAGTATGTAAGGGTTGGAATTGATGTGACTTCTGGTCTTGGTGGGGTCATGGCTGTGTCGTTGTGGGTTGTCCTGGTGGGTGGGATGTTGAAGTCCTGGGGAGGTGTCGGTGTGTGGTGTTGCTGGCGTTCTGCAGAGCTTGTGGATATACAATGTTTTTTGTCTTTCCGTCTGCTGTGTTGACGTAGAGGTTCTGTGGTTTCCCAACTCTGGAGCACGCTACGTAGAGTTGTCCGTGGGAGAAGCATTCTGTGTCAAGGCCTATGCCACAGATGTGTAGTGTTTGTCCTTGAGCCTTGTTGATGGTGATGGCAAAAGCTAGTGTAGTGCAGTGTCTTTCTGTTCTGGCGTTTGTTCTGCCCTTTTTGTGTGATGTATGTAGCGTTGCGAGTGTGTCAGTCCGATGCTGTTCTTTTAGGAGGCATGGCTTGTCTTTTGGGTCAGCTTATGCCTGTGTGGAAGGAAGGAATGGCATACAAATGGGTTGAGCAGTAGACGCAAGGTTGTGTTATGTGCGTATTGTGTTGTGTGTAGGTATTACTTTTGTGTTATTCTGGGGGTATGTGTTTATCAGAGGTGCCTGTGTCCCTGGTGCCCTATTTGTCTCCCTCCTAGATCTTGACCGTGACAGTTTAACCCTCAACTGAAATCACTCAGCATTCTAAGTGGCTTTGCCCACCGTTACTATGGTAACTGATGTTGGCCAATGGGTTTCGCTGGCTGCCGCAGAGAATGCTGGGAAATGTAGGTTTTTTTGTATCGTTGTTTTGGGGGCCTTCTAGGTTTTGGGGGAAAAAGTTTCTTTGCTAAAAACCTTCCTTGCCTGAGGCCTATTTGTGTTGGCAAGTTTGGTGTCTCTGCCTTGGAAGGTTTCTCTGTCTCTGTCAGTTGTTCGACGAAGGGACCTCCTTTATATAATAGATACCTGTGGAATGATGTCCAGGGTGGGAGGAAAGAATCACTGTCTGTTAAACAAGAGTAAAGGGTGCAATTAGCAAGCTAGATTCACAGACTTATGAAATCTTAGAGATGGAAGAAGCCCCAAGGGATATTCGGTCTGCACATCCATCCACCTACCCAGCTATCTACCCATCCATCCACTCATCTATCTATCCACCCATCCATTTGCCTAACCATCTATCTACCCATCTCCCTATCCATCCATCCATCTGCCTACCCATCCATCTACCTATCTATCCATCCACCTAGAATCAAGACAGTAACTAATGAGTAACAAGCAATCAAGGGCCAATTAGCACCACCCGGGAACAAAGGCCTGGCCACACACTGGGACTGTGGCGCAGCTGGCTGGGTGTCAGCTGCATTAAAATCACTACTGACCGAAAGGTCATGAGTTCGAAGCCAGCCCAGGTCGGAGTGAGCTTCTGGCCAATTTTGTGTAGCTTGTTGTCACCCTTTGCAACCCGAAAGACAGTTGCATCTGTCAAGCAGGAAATTTAGGTACCACCTATGTGTGGGGAGGCTAACAACAAATGTACGAGGCCATAAAAAATGTCCAGCAAAAAGCATGCGGGGAATGCGGAAAGTACTTCATCAGTGTCGCAGATGGACGGTGAAGAGACAGCTCCCCTGGTGGCCAGAAAAAGTTAAATAGCCTCTGAGTGTCTGTCTATATGTGTTGTGTGTCTATGACATTGAATGTTTGCCATGTATGTGTACATTGTAATCCGCCCTGAGTCCCCTGCGGGGTGAGAAGGGCGGAATATAAATATTGTCAATAAATAAATACTTCCATGCAGATGCCTTCAGCTGCAGCAGTTCTTGAATGACACAGCTGGACTTGATCCCTTGCAGTCCGGCTTCCGTTCAGGGCATGGGACGGAGACGGTTCTTCTCTCCATCACAGACCGGCTGCGCTGCCAATTGGACCGAGGCGGGTCGGCGCTGCTCGTGTTATTAGACCTCACGGCAGCCTTCGACACAGTAGATCACGCGTTGTTAGTCTAGCCGAGTCTGGAGTGAGGGGGACTGCCCTTAGATGGGTGGCCTCCTTTCTCCAGGGTCGGGGACAACGAGTGGAGAGGGATGGATTGGTTTCCGAGAGGTCCCCACTTGACTGTGGGGTACCTCAAGGTGCCACCCTTTCCCCACTATTTTTTAACATCTATATGCGACCGCTGGCCCAGTTGGTGCGTAGTTTCGGTCTGGAGTGCCATCAATATGCTGATGACACTCAGCTTCTGCTGAGGATGGAGGTCGGGCCTGGCACCGTACCCGATTATTTCCATCGGTGCCTTGAAGCCATGGCTAGCCGGTTGAAGGTGAATCCCTCGAAGACGGAGATCCTATGGCTGGGTGGCCCGGTGGGGGGGGGGGGGGGGGGGGAGGGCCGGCTGCCGACCCTGGACGGCAAGGCCTTACGCCCATCGCCCTTGGTAAAGAGTCTGGGGGTCAAGTTGGACCCACTGCTGACCATGGAGGCTCAGGTCTCCGTGGTCAGCAGATCCACATTTTTCCATCTTCGGCAGGCTAGGCGGCTGGCACCCTACCTATCCCGAAGTGACCTAGCTACGGTGATCCAGGCGACGGTCATCTCGAGATTAGACTACTGTAACGCCCTCTACATTGGCCTTCCCTTGTCCGTGATCCAGAAACTTAAGTGAGTGCGCCAGCGAGAGCACACATTACTCCCATCCTGCTGCAACTACACTGGCTTCCTATAGAATACCGGATCATGTTCAAGGTGTTGGTTCTGACCTTTAAGGCCTAACATGGTCTAGGGCAGGGGTGCTCATTGCGTCGATCGCGAGCTTCGGCCCTCTTCCAGGTGATCTTCGGGTCTCACCAGCCAAATAGTGCGCTCCTGACATGCGCGCGCACGCCCCCGCCACTGGCCTCCGCTCCTGCGGTGCTTTTTCCACCCGTGGGGCATTGCAGGAATGCCCCACGGCATTCCTGCATTCCTCTCTCACACCGCTGCTCCCACAGGGCATTGCAGAGGGTGGGGGAGCGCTAGACGGAGCCCTCGACGGATCTGCCTTGCGCTCCCTCGGCCTCTGCAATGCCCCACGGGATGAGCCAGCAGCGGGAACCAGGAAGCGCGAGGCGGAGGCTCCCATGCGCCGCCCCTCCTCCCTCCCGCCGCCCCTCTCGCGGGGCATTGCAGAGGGCGAGGGAGCGCAAGGTAGAGCCTTCAAAGGCTCCGCCTAGCACTCCCCCGCCCTCTGCAGTGCCCCCTGGGAGGAGCCGGCAGCGGGAACCGGGAAGTGCTTTCCCCCGCTCCCGCTGCTGGCTCCTCCCGCGGGGCATTGTAGAGGGCGAGGGAGCGCAAGGCAGAGCCGTCGAGGGCTCCACCTAGCGCTCCCCCACCCTCTGCAATGCCCTGTGGGAGCAGCGGTGCGCGGGAGGAGCGCCGTGCGGATAGTGTGTGTGCGCACACGCACACTGGAAAGGTAGATCTTCTTCTCTCTTTTTTAAAAAAGTAGCTCGCTTGCTGAAAAAGTGTAAGCACCCCTGGTCTAGGGCCTGTGTACTTGAGGGACCGTCTCTCCCCGTACATTCCCCAGAGATCCCTACGTTCGGAGGATTCAAACCTACTAGTGGTCCCTTCAGTTCGGACATATCATCTATCAGTAACCAGACAGAGGGCCTTTACAGTGGTGGCTCCAGTATTGTGGAATGCCCTACCGCAGGGCTGCCCAACAGGTGGCCCGCGGGCCATACACGGCCCCCCAGCCTGTTGGACACCGCCCCCGCTACCCTCCTGAAACATTTTTTTTTTTTTTTTAAATGGCGGCTGGGGGGGGGAGGCGGGGCAGGGAGAAGGAAGGGAGCCAGCTCCTCCTCCCTGCACCGCCCCCTCCATCCCTCTCTCCGCGCCGCCCTTCCTAGGGAGGGGGAACCGCCTAAAAGGAGCAGTAGGCGGCGCCAAGGGCGGTGCGTCAGAGGCCTAGCGTGACGGACCGCCCTTGGCGCCGCCTACTGCTAGGAAGGGCGGGGGAGCAGGCTGCCTTCTTCCTCCGTAGCCCATCCTCCTTCTCCCTGCTCGCGCCGCTGCCCGGAAACCGAGCAGCGTCGCGCCCGGGGGGAAAAGGGAGAGGCTTCGGAGAAAGGAGGCGGCCGGCTGCCTTCTTCCTCCGTAGCTCCTCCTCTTTCCCCCCGCTCGCGCCGCCGCCCGGGAACTGAGCAGCGGCGCGCCCGGGGGGAAAGAGGAGAGGCTTCGGAGAAAGGAGGCGGCGGGCTGCCTTCTTCCTCCATAGCCCCTCCTCCTTCTCCCCGCTCGCGCCGCCGCTCGGGATCCGAGCAGCGGCGCACCCGGGGAGGAGGGGCTACGTGAGCGAGCGGCCCCGCCACCGCGAGTGGCCCCGCCCCCTGCTCACTGATCCCCTACGGCCTCCCAGGTGATCAGTGACACTTCTTCCGGCCCTTGGGTCGGAAGAAGTTGGACAGCCCTGCCCTACCAGATGAGGCACGCGCTCTCAATGAGCTTATTCCTTTCCGGAAAATGTGTAAAACTGTCCTCTTCCGGCGGGCGTTCGGTCTCGGCAGCCCGCCGGGAATCATCAAATGCTCGACATATATTGCCACCCTAAGTTACTGCCTGTTGTTGAACTTTTATTTTGTATTGTTTTATTAAGATACTAGCTTGGGGACCCGGCGGTGCCCGGGTGATTTGAGAAGTGCAGCAGGATGTAGATTGGGTCATGGGGGCTCTGTGTGCCAAGTTTGGTCTTGATCCATCATTATTGGGAGTTGCAGTGGTATCATGAAATTACTGAAGGTAGTGCAAGTCCCATCATCTGTGGTCCACCCTCCCCCAAAGTGTAGTAGGATGTAGATTGGGTCATGGGGGCTCTGTGTGCCAAGTTTGGTCTGTATTGGTGAATGGATGAGGGATGCATTGTTTTTAGGAAGTGAGTGAAGGTACTTCAAGTCCCATCATCCGTGGTCCGTCTCACACAGAACTGCACCAGGATGTAGAGTGGGTCATGAGGGCTCTGTGTGCCAGGTTTGGTGTTGATCAGTCATTGGATTAGGTTTGTAGCAGGATTGGAAAGTGAGGGAAGCTACTGCAAGTCCCATCATCCATGTTCTGCCCCCCTCCAAAGTTCAGTAGTATGTAGAATGGGTCACTGGGGCTCTGTGTGCCAAGTGTGGTCTTTCTCGGTGTTTGTTGGGGGCCACAGTTGTCTGTGGGAACAGAGGGATGTGAAAGTACGACAAATCCCATCATCCATTGTCAGTCCTCCCCCGAACCTCACCAGGACATGAAGGCAGTCATGGGGGTTGTGTGTGCCAAGTTTGGTCTCGATCAGTAATTGGATGAGGGTCGCAGCGGACTTGGGAAGTGAGTAGAGGTACTTCAAGTCCCATCATCCATGGTCCACCCTCCTCCGATGTGCACCAGGATGTAGAGTGGGTCATGAGGGCTCTGTGTGGCAGGTTTTGTGTTGATCAGTCATAGGATTAGGTTTGTAGCAGTCTTGGAAAGTGAGGGAAGGTACTGCAAGTCCCATCATCCATGTTCTGCCCCCCTCCAAACTTCAGTAGTATGTAGAGTGGGTCACTGGGGCTCTGTGTGCCAAGTGTGGTCTTTATCAGTGTTTGTTGGGGGCCACAGTGGTCTGTGGGAACAGAGGAGTGTGAAAGTACTACAAATCCCATCATCCATTGTCAGTCCTCCCCCAAACCTCACCAGGACGTGAAGGCAGTCATAGGGGTTATGTATGCGAAGTCTGGTCTCGATCAGTGATTGGATGAGGGTTGCAGCGGACTTGGGAAGTGAGTAGAAGTACTTCAAGTCCCATCATCCCTGGTTCACCCTCCTCCAAACTGCACCAGGACGTAGAGTGGGTCATGGGGGGCTGTGTGTGCTAAGTGTGGTCTGTATTGGTCCTTTTGGTGGTCTGTGGGAACCAAAGTGTTTGAAAGTACTACAAACGGGGGGTTATGTGTACCAAGTTTGGTGCAGGTCCATCACCCGCGTTGGTCGCTGTGGCCTGTGAAAGTGGCTGCCACATATCCGCCCTCCCGCCCTCCGCATACACACATACATACAAACATTCTGCTTTATAAAGGTATACAGATACAGATGTGACTGTTTTTAGTATGTTTTTACCAATTGTACACCGCCCCGAGACCGTTGGCAGGGGCGGTCTATAAAATCGAAATAAATAAATAAAAAATCCAGTAATTGATTATGCCATCTTCATAGTTACTCACATGCTCAATCAAGATTGCGCACTCCACCCTCTGCACTTGGCTAATAGACAATGGTTCGTTCTCCTACACTGGACATTCCACCGGGATATAGATCCTCTAATTCAGTGTTTCTCAATCTTCCTAATACCATGACCCCTCAATACAGTTCCTCGTGTTGTGGGACCCCCCGACCATAACATTATTTGCGTTGCTACTTCATAACTCATTTTGCTACTGCTATGAATGCTTTGAATGCGATTTTCCTGCTGCTTGGCAAGGGGTTGGACTGGATGGCCCACAAGGTCTCTTCCAACTCAAGGATTCTATGATTCTATGAATCGTAATGTAAATATCTGATGTATGCAGGATGTATTTCATTCACTGGACCAAATTTGGCAAAATACCTGACATGCCCAAGTTTGAATACCAATGCGGTTGGGAGGGGGGGATGATTTTGGAATTTGGGGGATGATTTTGGAATTTGGGAGAACCAAACTTGGCACACAGTCCCATACAGGGATTTATAGTTCACCTACAACCAAAGAGCATTCTGAACCCCACCAACGATAGAATTGGGCCAAACCTGCCATACAGAACCCCCATGACCAACAGAAAATACCGAAAGGATCCTGGAGGGCATTACACGTGAGTTGTATTTCCCCTACTTCCAAAGAGCACTGTGAACTCAAACAATGATGGATCTGGACCAAACTTGGCACGAATACTCGAATAGTTGTAGTTGCTGGGATTGATACCGTGTTTCCCCGAAAGTAAGACAGCGTCTTACTTTCTTTTCCGAAAAGTCCCCCCCACGTCTTACTTTCGGGTACGCCTTATATAAACTAAGACGTACCCCGTCGCCACGCCCACGCCACGCCACGCCGCCGCAACCGGCGCCATCGGCCGCCGCACACCCTCCGGGCGCAGCTTTTCTGGACGAAGGAAGGGAGGGGGAAGAGAGCCAGAGGCGTGGCAAAGCGGCGCCTCAGAGTGACGCTGGCTTGCCACGCTTTCCTGCTCTCTTCCCCTCCCTTCCTTTGTCCAAGGAAGGGAGGAGGAAGAGAGCCAGAGGCGTGGCAAAGCGGCGCTGCGCCAGAGTGACGCGTCGCGCTTTGCCACGCTCTCTGGCTCTTCCCTCCCTTCCTTTGTCCAAGGAAGGGAGGAGGAAGACAGCCAGGGGCGTGGCAAGCGGGCGCGTCAGACTTTGCCACGCCTCTGGCTCTCTTTCCCTCCTTCCTTTGTCCAAGGAAGGGGGAGGAAGAGAGCCAGAGGCGTGGCAAGCGGCGCTGCGCCAGAGTGACGCGTCGCCGCTGCCACGCCTCTGGCTCTCTTCCCTCCCTTCCTTTGTCCAAGGAAGGGAGGAGGAAGAGAGCCAGAGGCGTGGCAAAGCGGCGCCAGGTCAGAGTGACGCTGCCGTAGCACGCGCTCTGGCTTCCCTCCCTTCCTTTGTCCAAGGAAGGGAGGAGGAAGAGAGCCAGAGGCATGGCAAAGCGGAGCTGCGCCAGAGTGACGCTGCCGCCGCTTTGCCACGCCTCTGGCTCTCTCCCTCCCTCCGTCCTTTGTCCAAGGAAGGGAGGAGGAAGAGAGCCAGAGGCATGGCAAGCGGCGCTGCGGCCAGAGTGACGCTGTCGCCGTTTTGCCACGCCTCTGTTTTTTCCCCCCCTTCCTTGTCCAAGGAAGGGAGGAGGAAGAGAGCCAGAGGCGTCCAGAAAGCTGCACCGCTTGGAGGCCTGGCAGAAAGGTGCGCCGCGGAGGTGTGCCGCGCCGATGGGCCGATTGCGGGGTGGGCGGCAACGAGGTACGGCTTACATTCAGGGTATGGCTTACATTAGCCGACCCCGCTGACACCCCCGATACGTCTTACAATCGGGGGTGTCATACTTTCGGGGAAACACGGTAGTTCATCTATAATCAAATAGCATTGTGAACCCCACCAATGACAGAATTGGGCCAAACTTCCCACACAGAACCCCCATGATGAACAGAAAATATTGGGGTTTTTTTCTGATGGTCTTTGGTGACCCCTCTGACACCCGCTCATGACCCCCCCCCCAGGGGTCCCGACCCCCAGGTTGAGAAACACTGCTCTAATTGCTTGACTACCATCAGATCATCTGAAGACGCCACCAGGAGAAACGAAGGAAGGAGAAAATGCAGACAACAACATCCCAGTGATAATGGCCTTGAAAATCTTTGACAACACATAGTATTTCTATCCACATAGTCAAAATTAGAATGTGCAGCCTTCTGTAGAAGAGCTTTGAGGTGAGCGAGCACTGTTTCCAATCCGTTGTTGCTTCCTGAGATGTTTACTAAACTCCTGTACAAAACAGCCAGGCTAAATATAGCTGGAAGTGTAACTAGATACTGCCAACCTAATCCGCAGGTGTTAGGTGGCCTGCACACATCAAAAGCCTGGAAGTGTTGGATACAAACACAATCTGCTCCATGTTGAAACATCTCTCCGTCCTGTTTTGAGGGTCTGGTCGAAATGATGGTCTTTGGTCATAACCACGAGGCAGGAAATTCACGTCAACGTACAAATGTGACCAAACAGCCTTGGCAATTCTGTCTCACTCTATTAAAAATAGCCCATGACTCTCCACATTTATTTCTTTGTTACGATCGATTCAGAAAATGTTGAGCCTCACCTTCTTTGGCAAGATACAGCTCTTTAAATTTCGCCCTCTTTTGGTTGAATTCTTGCTCGAGGTGCTGTTTTGTGACGAAGAATTCAGCATTGACTTTTTCCAGTTCGGCCACTCGCTGGAGGAGAGCTACACAGGAGTCAGAGAAAAGCTGTGTGAGCGCATCGAAAAGTAACATGGCTTTTGATGGAGCATTATGATTATTATCATTTATTTATTTATTTATTTATTATTTGCATTTGTATTCCGCCTCTTCCCGAGGGCTCGTGGCGGGTTACAAGACATACATAGTGATCGGCAGGCAACACTCATGCCGACTCACGAACAAAATAAACAATACTATAACCATAAAAATAACAGAAATGGTACTAGAAGCATCATTAAAACATTAAAAACATTGTTAAAATTACACTACGTGACAAAAACTGTGACATAGAGTCCTAAGTCAATTGGAAGCAAGAGGCGTTATATGTCAACCAAAGGCCTGCTTGAAAAGGAAGGTCTTACAGGCCCTGCGGAAGGGGGCGAGCTCCCGTATGGCTCTAGCCTCCTCCGGCAGGGCATTCCAGGCCGTTGGAGCTGCTACTGAGAAGGAGCGCTGCCTAGTTGATGATAGGCGGCAGAGGCGGATCGATGGAATCTCCAGCAGGTTTTGCTCTGCTGAGCGGAGTGATCTCGGGGGATCGTATGGGGCAAGGCGGTCCAAGAGGTACGCAGGCCCTAGACCGTACAAGGCCTTAAAGGTCAACACCAGCACCTTGAAGGTGATTCGGTACTCAATTGGCAGCCAGTGCAGTTGCTGGAGGATGGGCGTAATGTGCTGCCTCACCGGCACTCCTGCCAGCAGGCGAGCAGCGGCATTCTGCACTAGCTTGAGTTTCCGAATCGTCGCCAAGGGAAGGCCAACGAGGGCGTTACAGTAGTCTAGTCTCGAGATGACCGTCGCTTGGATCACCGTAGCCAGGTCATTCCTGGACAGGTAGGGGGCCAGTCGCCTAGCCTGACGTAGGGTGGTAGAGCAGCCACCCTGCGGACCGCGGAGACCCGGGTCTCCATGGTCAGCAGGGAGTCGAACTGACCACCAAGCTCTTAACAATTGACGACGTGCTTAATTGCTCGCCGTCCAGAGTAGGCAACCGGCACTCATCCCGGCCAGGCCGACCAGGCCATAGGATCTCCGTCTTCGACGGATTCACCTTCAGCCGGCTGGCCCGCAGCCAACCAGTCACGGCTTCGAGGCACAGATGGAAGCAATCGGGTACGGTATCCGGCCTGCCGTCCATTCGCAGCAGAAGCTGGGTGTCATCAGCGTACTGATAACACTCCAGACCAAAGTCGCGGGCCAGCTGGGCCAGGGCGCATATAAAGCGTTGAATAATAAGGGGAGAGAATGGCCCCTGGGGACCCCACAGTTAAGTGGGAGCCGCCTGGAGACCATCCCGCCCCCTCCACACGCGCTGTCCCCGATCCCGGAGAAAGGAGGCCACCCATTTAGGGCAGTCCCCTGACTCCCGGAAGCGGATAGGCGGGTCAACAATGCATGGTCTACTGCGTCCAACAGGAGACTCAAAGCGGCTATGTATCTATTATTAAAGATACAGATTGGGGGGCGATGCCTGGCTCTAGAGCAGTACGTGTGAAAAAGAGTTCTCTTGGACAACAAGTTAAATCTATATATATAAAAATCGAGTGGTCGTGCAAAGGACTTTATGCACGGCCAAACTACGCCCCCCACAAACACCAATCCAACGAGAGACATTCCCCCAGACCATGAGGTATTACCTTAACACAAAAAACCCCACCTCCCTACCTTCCAACCCCCAAAACAAGCCACCAAAAACCGCCCATTGCCTCCCGTTCTACGCTGGTCGCGAGCGCAGAACACAGGGAGAACAATCACGCAGGCGCACTCCAAAACCACCTCCCCCCAACATACCAACCCATCCCGTCTCCCTCTCTCCCCACTCACCCTGAACCTTCGATCCGCCCTCCGCCGTGTCCCCCGCGGAAGACCCCTAAAACTGCCCCCCAAAACCCCCATAGCCACCAAGCGAAGTGGCGCTTGGCGGCGCACTCAGCCACCCCCACCCACCCACACAAACATCCCCTCGCCCTCACTCCTCGCTCACCAGGTGCCCGGGTCCAGGAGCGGCTGGAAGGTGACAGAGGACGAAAAGCCAGCGGAGGAGGAACCCACGACTCAACCCGGGTTCAGAAGCAGCGGGGAAACAGCGGAGGCACCAGACACGGCCACGGGACTACACTTCCCAGAAGGCCCTGCACGGATCAATGGCAAGGAGGGCGAAGGAACAGGAAGTCGCCGTGCGGGGCCTTCTGGGAAGAGTAGTCCCGTGGCCGTGTCTGCTGCCTCCTTTAGGAGATGTGAGTATGCTGCCAACACAGCATACTCACATCTCCTAAATAGGGCACAGCAACGCGTGCCGGGTACAGCTAGTATCTATTATATAAAGGGGTTCCCGTCATGGAACGACCGTCCCAAACAGAGAAACCTTACAACGCAGAAACACCAAACTTGCCAACAGAAATAGGCCTCAAGCAAGGTACGTTTGTAGCAAAGAAGCTCCCCCCCCAAACCTAAAAGGCCCCCAAAACAACGAGTAAAAGAACCTACATTTCCCAGCATCCTCCGGGGCTGCCAACAACTCTCCCAGCCTCTACATTCTGACAACATGATTGGCTGCCAATAAGGACGGATTTGCATAACTCCTGTACTGGCCAGCCAACATGAACATTCCGACCCATAATAAACTGTCAGAGGAGGATAAGGCAAAGGGCTGAGGCACAAACACAAACACCCAATTCACTTCCCACAGAAAATTAACACCCCTACAAATCACAGACCACGCCCAAAATTGACAGTAAGGCTTCATTAACTTGATTTCCCTAACTAGGCCTCACTTAATGGAATGCTGTTTGCACTCTGAATTTACAGTAAGGCTTCATTAACTTGATTCTCCCGACTACGCCTCAGCTCATTGGACATTGTGTATGGCCTGAATTGACAATAAGGCTTCATTAACTTGCTGTTCCTGACTAGGCCTCAGCTCATGGGACATTGTGTATGACCTGAATTTACAGTAACCAACCTTGGCACACAGAGCCCCTATGACCCACGCTACATTCTACTACAGTTTGGAGGAGGGTGGACCATGGATTATGGGACTTGAAGTACCTCCATGGATAATGGGATTTGTACTACTTCAAAATCCATCATTCCCCACAGACCACTGTGGGCCAGAACTAAGACGGATAAAGACCAAACTTGGCACACAATGCCCCCCATGACCCACACAAGAATCAACCTCTACATCAACACAGCAGACGGAAAGACACAAAACATTGTATATCCACAAGCTATGCAGAATGCCAGCAACACCACACACCAACAACTCCCCAGGACTTCAACATCCCACCCACCAGAACAACCCACAACGACACAGCCTTGGCCCCAACAACACCATAACTAACAACAACTCCAACCCTTACATACTCAGACTTTCTCGCATCTCCTAAATAGGGCACAGCAACGTGTGCCGGGGACAGCTAGTCTATATATATAAAGGAAGAGTCGTCATCGAACAATCGTCCTAGGCAGAGAAACCTTACAAGGCAGAAACACCAAATTTGTCAACAAAAATAGGCCTCAGGCAAGGAAGGTTTTTAGCAAACCTAGAAGGCCCCCAAAACAACAATTTAAAAAAACTACATTTCCCAGCATCCTCTGCGGCCGCCAGCGAAACCCATTGGCCAACATCAGTTACAATAGTAACGGTGGCCAAAGTCAGCCAAGGCTAGATTAGAATGCTGAGTGATTTCAGTTTAGTCAGTTGGTGTTTGAGGGTTAAACTGTCAAGGCCAAGATCTAGGATAGAGACAAATAGGGCACCAGGGACACAGGCACCACTAACAAACACATACCCCCAGAATAACACAAAAGTAATACCTACACACAACACAATACGCACATAACACAACCTTGCATCTACTGCTCAACCCATTTGTATGCCATTCCTTCCTTCCACACAGGCATAAGCTGACCCAAAAGACAAGCCATGCCTCCTAAAAAGAACAGCATCGGACGACACACTCGCAACGCTACATGCATCACACAAAAAAGGGCAGAAAAAACGCCAGGACAGAAAGACACTGCACTACACTAGCTTTTGCCATCACCATATACAAGGCTCAAGGACAAACACTACACATCTGTGGCATAGACCTTGACACAGAATGCTTCTCCCACGGACAACTCTACGTAGCGTGCTCCAGAGTTGGGAAACCACAGAACCTCGACATCAACACAGCAGACGGAAAGACACAAAACATTGTATATCGAATAAAATCGAATAAATAAATAAATAAATAAATATCCACAAGCTGCAGAACGCCAGGAACACCACACACCGACAACTCCACAGGACTTCAACATCCCACCCACCAGAACAACCCACAACGACACAGCCATGACCCCACCAAGACCATAACTAACATCAATTCCAACCCTTACATACTCAGACTTTCTCGCATCTCCTAAATAGGGCACAGCAACGCGTGCCGGATACAGCTAGTGAGCCAATAATATCATGCGGCGGCAAAAAAGCCAATGGGATTTTGACATGCATGGATAGGAGCCTAGTGCCTAGATCCCGGGAAGTCCCCATGCTCTCTTCTATTCTGCCTTGGTCAGACCACATTACCTGGAATCCCACTGCGTCCCATTCTGGGCACCGCAATGGAAGGGAGATGTTGACTCTCAGCTGGAAGGTGTCCAGAGGAGAGCGACTAACCACTTCATCACACTAGAGCAGTGTTTTTCAACCTTTTTTGAGTCGCGGCACGTTTTTTTAGATTTACAAAATCCTGGGGCACACCACCAACCAAAATGACACAAAATGACACTCTAACACAGTAATACATATGGTTAATATGTTTTTAAATGTGTTTATATACTCAGTGTGAACTCACCTATATCCAGAGAGCACTGTGGACTCAAACAATGTTGGATCAGGAACAAACTTGGCATGAATACTCAATATGCCCAAATGTGAACACAGATGGAGTTTGGGGAAAATAGACCTTGACATTAGGGAGTTTAGTTTCTGGGATTTATAGTTAACATGAAAAAAGCAGGGGGCTACACCTTAAAGTATGCAAGAGCAAATCAGGTGGATATAGTGTCTGATATAAATGACAAGTTATACAAAAGTATCAAAATATTGTATTCACTAGTATACAGCTATGGTATAAAAATCACAGTGGAATGAACATAGCATGTATAGGTACAGCGATAACAACAACAGTGGTTGAATTCACATTGAGAAGTTCTACACAATTAAATCATATTAATAAGGTACAGTAGTCAGTGCATGTCTCACAAATCATAATAAGTAACAATGGGGTGAGAGAAAGCGTCAATCCTCTCAATAGTCTTGTGCCTCCTAAGAAGGAAGTAACTCAGTCAATGCTAATTACGGCAGGGACAAGAAAAAGAGTCCGTGGCGAGTGGAAAACCAGAAGACCGTTAGTAAGCCCTTGTGCATGCCGTGCGCATGCGTCAGTTCGTCCGAACCGCAAGGTATGCTGGTCTTCGTAGTTTTGTGAAGACGCTAGGCTGGTTTATTTATTTTTATTTATTTATTTATTTTTTCGACTTATTAGTCGCCCTTTCCCGTAGGCTCAGGGCGACTCACATTGTGAGTCGTAAAAACAGGTAGAATCATGGTAAAAGCAATCACACTAAAATTGCCGCAACCAGCGCGCAAGCATAGTTTGGGCACAGTTTTATATACATAAACCTAAGCACCGAACGCCTGGATGAAGAGGAGGGTCTTACAGGCCCTGCGAAATGTTAGCAGATCAGCCTGCGCTCGGGCTGTGGGGGGAAGAGCATTCCACAGCACCGGTGCGGCGGCACTAAATGCCCTCCTCTGTGTTGAGGCCAGATGAACAGATCGCCGACTAGGCACTACCAGAAGGTTTTGGGACTCGGATCGCAGTGGTCGTGGTGGACTGTAATGGGAGAGGCGGTCCCTTAGATACACTGGCCCCAGACCATTCAAGGCCTTAAAGGTCTAAACCAACACCTTGAAGGTGATCCGGTGCTCTATCGGAAGCCAGTGCAGTTCGCGCAGGACCGGCGTGATGTGGCAGCGAGATGGACAACCTGCCACTAGCCGCGCTGCTGCGTTCTGCACCAGCTTGAGCTTCCGGATCACCGACAAAAGGAAGGCCAATGTAGAGGGCATTACAGTAGTCTAGTCTTGAGATGACCGTGGCTTGGACCACTGTGGCTAGGTCATGGCGTGACAGGAAGGAGCCAGCCTCCTCGCCTGTCGGAGGTGGTAGAAGGCCACTCCGCTGACGATGGAGATATGCTTCTCCATCGACAGCTCGAGTCAAGCGTGACTCCTAGGCTCTTCACCGACGGGGACGGGCGGAGTGGCGCCCGTCCAGGGTCGGAAGGCGGATCCCCCCGTACCGGACGGCCCAGCCACAGGATCTCCGTCTTGTCGGATTCACCTTCAACCTACTGGCTCGCAGCCATCCAGTGACGACCTCAAGGCAGTGATGGAAATTATCGGTACTGAGTCAGGCTGGCCCTCCATCCCCAGAATGAGCTGGGTGTCATCCGCGTACTGGTGACACTCCAGCCCGAGCTGCGTGGTTGATGTATGGAGCGGCGTCACAATGATGCTGGGCCGCAGGGACTTGTGGTCCTGGTAGTTTGGGTAAGTCAGCGTCTAAATGTAAACAACGGCTGGCAGTGCAGCACATTTAGACGCTGACTTACTCAAACTACCAGGACCACAAGTCCCTGCACCCAGCATCATTGTGACGCCTCCATACATCAACCAGCCTAGTCTTCACAAAACTACGAAGACCAGCATACCTTGCGGTTCGGACGAACTGACGCATGCGCACGGCATGCACAAGGGCTTACTCACGGTCTTCTGGTTTTCCACTCGCCACGGACTCTTTTCTTGTCCCTGCCGTAATTAGCATTGACTGAGTTACTTCCTTCTTAGGAGGCACAAGACTATTGAGAGGATTGACGCTTTCTCTCACCCCATTGTTACTTATTCTGGTTTGTGAGACATGCACTGACTACTGTACCTTATTAATATGATTTAATTGTGTAGAACTTCTCAATGTGAATTCAACCACTGTTGTTGTTATCGCTGTACCTATACATGCTATGTTCATTCCACTGTGATTTTTATACCATAGCTGTATACTAGTGAATACAATATTTTGATACTTTTGTATAACTTGTCATTTATATCAGACACTATATCCACCTGATTTGCTCTTGCACATTTATAGTTAGCACACAATCAAAGAGCATCCTGAACTCTTGCAACAATGGAATTGAACCAAACTTGGCATGTTGAACTCTCATTACCAACAGAAAGTACTGAAAGGGTTTGCTTGGGAATTGACCTTGAGTTTGGAAGTTGTAGTTCACCTACACCCAGAGAGCACTGTGGGCAGGAGAGTGAAGAAAGGGTATTGGAGGTCCCAATTTCCCACGGCACACCTGATGATCGCTCACAGCACACTAGTGTGCCACGGCACACTGGTTGAGAAACACTGCACTAGAGAAAAAATCCACTTAAAATCCGGTTTTTGCCTCCTGCAGAATTCTGGGGTTTGTAGTTTAGTGAGGCTGTTAAAGGCTCCTTCCTAAACTACAAACCCCAGAATTTTGCAGGAGGCAGAAACTGGATTTCAAGGATTTTTTTTTCTCTAGTGTGATCTTTAAAAGTGTTTTAAAGAGCTGGGCATGTTCAGCCTGCAGGAGAAAAGGCTGAGAGGAGACGTGATGAGGGCCAGGGATCAAGAGGTGAGGCCGGGGAAGAACTTCCTGACTGTGTGAGAGAGAGAGAGCTCACGCCGCTTCCCAGATTTGAACCTGCGACCTTTCGGTCAGCAAGTTCAGCAGCTCAGCTCCTCCTGAAGCTGGAACCTGGAGCAACCTCGGTGCCTGACAACTTTACCCAGTGTCTGGGAGCAGTGACGGGATGGCTACGGGCCCACAAACTGAAGGTAAATCCAGCAAAGACTGAAATTTTGTGGCCGGGCCGTCCATCAGAACTAGTCAACCCACTGCCACCCTTCGAAAGGGAACCGCTGACTCCATCCTCCACTGTGAAAAGCCTCGGTGTCATCCTGGACTCTTACATGACGATGGAGGCCCAGATCGCCTGCACGAGCAAAAGGGCCTTCTTCCACCTACGCCAAGCGAGGCAACTGGCGCCCTACCTACCAACGGAGGCGCTAGCCACGGTAATCCATGCCACGGTTACATCAAGGCTGGATTACTGCAACACCTTATACGTGGGTCTACCCGGTCAGTAACTCGCAAGATCCAGATCGCACAAAATGCTGCCGCCTTCCTTACAGCATTTGCACTGGCTGCCGTTCGAGTACAGAATCCTTTATAAGACCCTGACCCTGACAGCTAAGGCCTTGCGGGGCCAGGGTCCTACATACCTAAAAAACCGTTTGATTCCACCCATCCTCCTGAGAGCACCACGGCCAGCCTACGAGAACCTTCTCTGTGTCCCGGGTCTGAGAGAGGCTCATTTGGAGTCCACGAGACAGAGATCTTTCTCCGTCGTGGCCCCTGTCCTGTGGAACTCTCTGCCGCCAGACCAAAGAGCCATCCTCGACCTGGCTTCATTTCTGGCGGCACTTAAGACATGGCTATTTAGAAGAGCATATGCATGAGTGACAATCGGTGACCTGGAATCTGTCTATTCCCATATTTTAACATTTTAATATTTTAATATTTTAACATTTTAGTATTGTAGATGTTAAGCTGTGTAAGTCGCCCGGAGCACATTTGTAGAGGGCGACTCATCTGTATACCTTTATAAAACGGAATGTTTGTGTGTATGTGTGTATGTGTGTATGTGTGTATGCGGAGGGTGGAAGGGCGGATATGTGGCAGCTATTTGCATAAAGTCCTTTGATTGGACAGCCTCGCCACTCCAAAATTCTAAGGCACCAGACAGAGGGCATTGATAGCCACTGCTTAGCCAGCAACCCAGAATCCAGGCCTCTACATTCAAACAACAGGATTTCTTCCCACTGAGGGGAAAAAAGCCAGCATCCCAGAATCCAGGCCTCTACATTCAAACAACAGAATTTCTTCCCACTGAGGGGAAAAAAGCCAGCATCCCAGAATCCAGGCCTCTACATTCAAACAACAGGATTTCTTCCCACTGAGGGAAAAAGCCAGCATCCCAGATTCCAGGCCTCTACATTCAAACAACAGGATTTCTTCCACTGGGGGGAAAAAAGCCAGCATCCCAGAATCCAGGCCTCTACATTCAAACAACAGGATTTCTTCCCACTGTGGGGGAAAAAGCCAGCATCCCAGAATCCAGGCCTCTACATTCAAACAACAGGATTTCTTCCCACTGAGGGGAAAAAAGCCAGCATCCCAGAATCCAGGCCTCTACATTCAAACAACATGATTTCTTCCCACTGGGGAAAAGCCAGCATCCCAGAATCAGGCCTCTACATTCAAACAACAGGATTTCTTCCCACTGAGGGGAAAAAGCCAGCATCCCAGAATCCAGGCCTCTACATTCAAACAACAGGATTTCTTCCCACTGAGGGAAAAAAGCCAGCATCCCAGAAACCAGGCCTCTACATTCAAACAACAGGATTTCTTCCCACTGAGGGAAAAAAGCCAGCATCCCAGAATCCAGGCCTCTACATTCAAACAACAGGATTTCTTCCCACTGAGGGGAAAAAAGCCAGCATCCCAGAATCAGGCCTCTACATTCAAACAACAGGATTTCTTCCCACTGAGGGGAAAAGCCAGCATCCCAGAATCCAGGCCTCTACATTCAAACAACAGGATTTCTTCCCACTGAGGGAAAAAGCCAGCATCCCAGAATCCAGGCCTCTACATTCAAACAACAGGATTTCTTCCCACTGAGGGAAAAAAGCCAGCATCCCAGAATCCAGGCCTCTTCATTCAAACAACAGGTTTTCTTCCCACTGGGGAAAAAAGCCAGCATCCCAGAAACCAGGCCTCTACATTCAAACAACAGGATTTCTTCCCACTGAGGGGAAAAAAGCCAGCATCCCAGAAACCAGGCCTCTACATTCAAACAACAGGATTTCTTCCCACTGAGGGGAAAAAGCCAGCATCCCAGAATCAGGCCTCTACATTCAAACAACAGGATTTCTTCCCATTGAGGGGAAAAATGCACCATCAACATTCCCTCCCCACTTGGCTCTGTGAAAACAAAATGGATTCCTGTATTCTCCTCCCCCTCAGCTTTTAGAAAACGGCTGCCAGCCATGCACCCTTTAAAAATTACCAAGAGCAGGCCATAACATTACAGGCCCCACAATAGAGTTGAGGGCAGGATGGCCGACGAAGGATGGGATTTGCATCCCAATTCACTTCCCAGAAAACATTGTAGCCCCTACAAATCCCTTCTCCCAGATAGGCCCAAAAGAGGCCTCCATCTTCCCTCTTCAACACAGTGTGAGAGAAAGGCAGCTTCTGACAGGATCTTTAGAACAGGCACTGTCACTCTACAAGGTAAGGCCCTACTTCACTCAAAAGACACAAGAGAAAACAATAAATACCTTTCTCTAATGCCTTTTAATGCTTATATAAATAATTCTGGCCCAAAGCCCCCTCACCCAGCCTCATTGGACCTTACTGCTAATTCCATGCAGGCCTTTTCCATTTTTATTCCTTTCTGTTTTACACGGTATACTTTCACAGGCCAGGGCGGATATTTGGCAACCACTTTCACAGGCCAGGGCGGATATGTGGCAGCCACTTTCACAGGCCAGGGCGGATATGTGGCAGCCACTTTCACAGGCCAGGGCGGATATGTGGCAGCCACTTTCACAGGCCAGGGCGGATATGTGGCAGCCACTTTCACAGGCCAGGGCGGATATTTGGCAACCACTTTCACAGGCCAGGGCGGATATGTGGCAGCCACTTTCACAGGCCAGGGCGGATATTTGGCAACCACTTTCACAGGCCAGGGCGGATATTTGGCAACCACTTTCACAGGCCAGGGCGGATATTTGGCAGCCACTTTCACAGGCCAGGGCGGATATTTGGCAACCACTTTCACAGGCCAGGGCGGATATTTGGCAACCACTTTCACAGGCCAGGGCGGATATGTGGCAACCACTTTCACAGGCCACAGCCACCAGCGCGGGTGATGGACCTGCACCAAACTTGGTACACATAACCCCCCTATGACATGACCCACGCATTATGGGATTTGTAGTACTTTCCAAGACTTTGGTTCCCAAAGACCACTGAGGCCACCAAAAAGGACCAATACAGACCACACTCAGCACACACAGCCCCCATGACCCACTCTATGTCCTGGTGCAGTAAGGAGGAGGGTGGGCCATGGATGATGGGACTTGAAGTGCCTCTACTCACTTCCCAAGTCCGCTGCAACCCTCATCCAATCACTGATCGAGACCAAACTTGGCATACATAACCCCCATGACTGCCTTCACGTCCTGGTGAGGTTTGGGGAGGACTGACAATGGATGATGGGATTTGTAGTACTTTCACACCCTCTGTTCCCACAGACCACTGTGGCCCCCAACAAACACCGAGAAAGTCCACACTTGGCACACAGAGCCCCAGTGACCCACTCTACATCCTACTGAAGTTTGGAGGGGACAGAACATGGATGATGGGACTTGCAGTACCTTCCTCACTTCCCAATCCTGCTACAAACCTAATCCAATGACTGATCAACACCAAATCTGGCACACAGAGCCCTCATGACCCACTACAGCCTGGTGCAGTTTACTGTGAGACGGACCACGGATGATGGGACTTGAAGTACCTTCACTCACTTCCGAAAAACAATGCATCCCTCATCCATTCACCAATACAGACCAAACTTAGCACACAGAGCCCCCATGACCCAATCTCCATCCTACTACACTTTGGGGGGGGGACACAGAGATGATGGGACTTGCACTACCTTCAGTAATTTCATGATACCACTGCAACTCCCAATAATGATGGATCAAGACCAAACTTGGCACACAGAGCCCCCATGACCCACTCTACATCCTGCTGCACTTCTCAAATGACCCGGGCACCGCCGGGTCCCCAAGCTAGTAAATAATAAATTTAGTTAGTTAGTTTAGTTAGTTAGTTTTTCTCTCCAGTAGCAGACTCAAAGCAACCTACATTCAAAGCATTGCCTTACGATTTTAAATCTACAAACGTACAAACATTGAAACAGAATTAAATATCATTGGTATTTTAAAATTAAGTTAAAATCCCTAAAAACATATTTTATTTATTTACTTATTTATTTATTTACACTTATTCGTCGCCCCTCCCCAAAGCCTCGGGGCGGATAACAGCATATTCATAAAAACAATCGTACATAAAAGCATTAAGACATGATTAAACACATTTAAAAATACAATAAAACGACCCAAGAGCCACAGCTGGGCAAAGTGTGGCACAGGATAGAAACAAATGAACAGATATGGCGGCGAGTAATGAGGGCTACAACTCATCCGGCTCCAAATGCCTGCTGGAAGAGAAAAGGGCATCAATTCTTTCCAAAATGGCGCGAACGTCAGCAGGCAGCAGGTTCCAAAGCGTTGGAGCCACTATTGAGAAAGCCCGTCGAAGGGCTGCCGTCAAGCGATACAATTTGGGGGAGGGGATGACCAAAAGGTTCTGCTCCTCAGAACGCAACGATCTGGTGGGATAATATGGGATGAGGCGGTCCCACAGGTACACTGTCCCCAGACCATGTAAGGCCTTAAAAGTCAAAACTAACACTTGGAAGGTGATCCGGCATTCTACCGGTAGCTAGTGCAGTTCGCGCAGAATGGGAGTGATGTGAACGCTCCCCGCACTCCCCGTGAGGAGTCGGGCTGCAGCGGTCTGCACCAGCTTGAGTTTCCGGATCTCCGACAGAAGAAGGCCAATGTACAGAGCATTACAGTCAGGCCCGCATTAGCGGACTGTGCCGCCCAAGGCCCCCCTGTTTAAATGCCGCCCCCCAGGGGCGGGGCCTCTTGCGGGGGCGGGGGCGGCATGACAGACAAGGCACCGCCGGAGGTCCCGCCCCTAGGGAGACAAACGCGGCTTCCCCCGCCGCCGCCGCACTCGCACCGGCGCCCTTCCTCCCTTCACTGAAGGAAGGAGTGGCGCCCGCCCGCGTGAGCGGGGCAGCGGTGGGGGAAGCCGCGTGAGTCTCACTAGGAGTGGGACTTCCAACGGCGCCTTGTCCGTCACGTCGGCAGCGGCTCCATCCCTCCTTCCTTCAGTGAAGGGAGGGAGGCAGAACCGGCGAGAGGGAGAAGGCGCCGCTGGAAGTCCCGCCCCTAGGGCGACTCACGCGGCTTTCGCCGTTGCCTCGCTCACCCATGCCCCAAACACGAGCGGGGCGGCGGTGGGGGAAGCCGCGTGAGTCTCCCTAGGGGTGGAACTTCCAACGGCGCCTTGTCCATCATGTCGGCAGCGGCTCCATCCCTCCTCCCTTCAGTGAAGGGAGGGAGGCAGAACCGGCGAGAGGGAGAATGCGCCGCTGGAAGTCCCGCCCCTAGGGCGACTCACGCAGCTTTCGCCGCCGCCGAATCGCTCGCCCGTTCCCCAAACACGAGCGGGGCGGCGGCGGGGGAAGCCGCATGAGTCTCCCTAGGGGCGGGACTTCCGGCAGCGCCTTCTCCCTCTCGCCGGTTCCGCCCCCCTCCCTTCACTGAGAGAGAAGGCGCCGCCGGAAGTCCCGCCCCTAGGGAGACTCACGCGGCTTCCCCCGCTGCCGCGCGCACCCGCACCCTCCTCTTTTTCACTGAGGGAAGTGGTGGCGCCCGCCCGCGCAAGCAGGGCAGCGGGACTTCCCCCTGACTCCTTGTGCTGCGGACGGGCGCCACTCCTTCCTTCACCCCTTCCTTCAGGCCCGGAAATGCTGCCCCCCAAATCTGCCGCCCGAGGCCATGGCCTCGGGTGGCCTTATGGGTAATCCGGGCCTGATTACAGTAGTCTAGCCTTCAGATGACCGTAGCTTGGATCACTGTGGCTAGGTCGCAACGGGACAGATAGAAGGCCAGCTTCCTTGCCTGGCGAAGATGGAAAAATGGCACTCTTCTGACGGTGGAGACATGGGCCTCCATCAACAGCAGAGCGCCCAGGGTTACCCCGAAGCTCTTAACAGAAGACGACGGACGTAGAGTCACGCCGTCCAGGGTTGGAAGCTGGACATCGCTCCCGCCCGGGCGACCGAGCCACAGGATCTCCATCTTTCCCGGATTCACCTTCAACCTACTGGCTCGCAGCCATCCAGTAACGGCCTCAAGGAAGCGATGGAAATTATCGGGTACGGATTCGGCCCGGCCATCCATCCTCAGAATGAGCTGGGTGTCATCAGCGTACTGATGGCATCCAAGCCCAAAGCTATGCACCAGCTGGGCAAGTGGTCGCATGTAGATGTTAAATTTGTCGGCTATCCGGAAACTTAAACTGGTGCAGAACGCGGCAGCCCGTCTGCTGCTGGGAGTCTCTAGGTCATCCCACATAACTCCCATCCTGCGCGAGCTGCACTGGTTGCCAGTCTCCTTCAAGGTGTTAGTCTTGACTTTCAAGGCCTTACATGGCTTGGGGCCAGTGTACTTGAGGGAGCGGCTTACCCCATACGTACCCAGAAGATCACTGTGTTCGGAGGGCCTCAATATACTCGAAATTCCAGGACTGAAAATCTGCAGGCTGTCAATCAATCAAAAACTTTATTACGGTCACAGACCAGCACAAAGCGGGCACAAGCGCCCTAAGAGGAGAAGGACAACTCAAAGGGCCTTCTCCGTGGCAGCCCCAGTGTTATGGAATTCGCTGCCGCCCGAGACACGAGCCTTGCGGGACCTGATGGCGTTCCGCAGGTCATGTAAGACCTGGCTATTCAAGCAGGCATTCGGCCCGACCACCATCTGAATGGCCTACTCCTTAGCTGTGCTGCTGCTATTATCGACCCTGCTGTTTTAACTATTGTATAACTGACCACGATTGTCATGGTATTTTAAAGTGTTTAGTATGCTTTTAGTATGTTTTTAGTTGTTAATTGGTAAGGTTTTATCTTGATGTATTGCAGGCGGGCTTGTAAAACCTATTTGTTTAGGCAGGCCTTCGATGGGTAGGCCCGTGCGTCTTGGTTGTGCCACTACCTCAACTGTGTTGTTGTTTTTACTGTGTTGCTTGTTTATAATTGTTCTTAACCTTCTGTATTTTATTGTGCCTTCGGCTCTTGTAAGCCGCCGCGAGCCTTCGGGAGTTGGCGGCATAGAAACCCGAATAAATAATAAATAATAATAATAATAAATATATGTTGGAAACCGCCCTGAGCCTTGGGGACGGCGGGTTATTAAGTTGAAATAAATAAATAAATAATAAATAACAGAGGGGAGAGAATTGCCCCCTGGGGGACCCGCAGTGAAGCGGGGAACCCTCAGAGAAAACCTCGTCCCTCCTCACTCGCTGCAGTCGGTTCCGGAGGAAGGAAGACACCCAGTTAAGGCCTGTCCCTCTCACCCCGGCCCCGGCAAGGCGGTGGGTCAATAGATCGTAATCGACAGTGTCAAATGCTGCTGTGAGATCCAATAACACGAGCAGCGCCGATCCGCCTTACATAAGAACATAAGAAGAGCCATGCTGAATCGGACCTCAGCCCATCTAGTCCAGCATTCTGTATCACACAGTGGCCCACCAGTTGTACACGGGGATCTCGAGCAGAAGGGAGGGCAAACCCCTCACCTGCTCCCGACCCCCCACAACCAGTACCCAGGGAAATCCTGCCTACCTCAACCAACTCCGAGGTGGCACTTGAATGTCCTTTTCAGTAACTACCGATACACTTGGTATCCATGAATCTGTCTAATCCTGCCTTGAAGCTGTCCAGGCTGACCGCTGTCGCAACCTCCTCTGGAAGTGAGTTCCATGACCCAATGACCCTTTCTCTGGGTGAAGAAATATTTCCCTTTATTAGTCCTAACTTTCCTACCTTGGAGCTTCAGGAGTGCCCTCTAGTCCTAGTGTTTGTGACAAGAAAATAATTTTTCTTTATTCACCTTTTCTATCCCATGCATGATTTTATACACTTCGATCAAGTCACCTCTTAGACGCCGTCTTTCAAGGCTGAAAAGACCAAGGCGTTGCAACCTGGTTTCGTAAGGGAGCTGCTCCATCCCTTGGATCATTCTTGTTGCCCTTTTCTGTACCTTTTCCAGTTCAGTTATATCCTTCTTAAGGTGCGGAGACCAGAATTGTACACAATACTCCAGATGTGGCCTCACCATAGATTTGTAGAGAGGTAATACAACATTTGCTGACCTATTTTCGATTCCCTTCCTGATCATGCCAAGCATAGAATTTGCTTTTTTCGCTGCTGCTGCGCACTGGGTTGACATCTTCATTGAGCTGTCCACCAAAACCCCAAGATCCCTTTCCTGGTTTGTCTCGAAAGCTTTGACCCCATCAATTGGTAGGTGTAGTTGGGGTTCTTTGCCCCGATGTGCATGACTTTACACTTGTTTAGGTGAAAATGCATTTGCCACTTTGTTGCCCATTCACTCAATTTCGAGAGATCTTTCTGGAGCTCTTTACAGCCAGTTTCATTTTTAACTACCCTGAACAATTTAGTGTCGTCTGCAAACTTTGCCACCTCAGAATTCACTCCTACATCCAGGTCATTAATGAATAAATTAAAAAGTAACGGACCCAAAACTGAACCCTGGGGTACGCCACTTCTCACCTCTTTCCACCCAGAGAAGTGTCCGTTTACTACCACCCTTTGTTTCCTACAGTTTAGCCAGGTTCCAATCCAGGACAAGACCTGTCCCCTGATTCCATGGCTGAAGAGCTTGTTTAGGAGCCTTTGGTGAGGGACTTGGTCAAAAGCCTTTTGAAAGTCAAGGTAAACAATATCGACTGGGTCCCCGCCTTGATCCAGCTGGCAACGCAGCTCATCCGAGATGGAGACCAGCACCATCTCCGTCCCATGCCCAGAACGGAAGCCCGACTGGAAGGGGTCTAGCCAAGTTGCGTCATCTTGAAAAGACTGCACCTGCTCCATTGCCGCCCTCTCAACTACCTTGCCCAGAAACAACAGGTTCGAAACTGGGCGGTAATTGGAAGGGACCATTGGATCTAATCCCGGCTTCTTCAGCAATGGAGAGACCACCGCCTCTTGTAATCCCTCTGGAAATACTCCCTGCTCCAGGGAAGTATTGATTATATTCAACAGAGGGTCTCGCAACCCCTCCAGGCTGGCTTTTACCAGCCAGGAGGGGCACGGATCGAGGGAGTTGTATGCTCCTTGCAGCTTCTGGACAGTTTTCAAACGCAGCCCCACATAGAGTTGGGGTATCAACATGTTTGCAAAGAGACAGGCAAACCTGCGCCCAAAACCTGAATCCCAACAAAGGCAAACAAATAATTAGAACAAATGATTATGTAAACATGGCAATGCCATTGGTGGGCGTTTAGTTGAGAAAGGCAGATAGGAGAGGCTCAATTTTTCTTTTAGCCTCCATTCTGGTCTGTATTGTATGAGCAGAACACGGCTGTATGTAAGCATGCTCTCCTTGAATTTGGTTCCAATTGATGAGAGAGTCGGCTGCGGCGAAGAAGGAGAGGACGGACGAAGGAGGGTAAATGGGGTCCCCGCGACCGCTCCTTTGCATGAGCGGCATCCGAGAGAGCCAGGCCTCCACGATTCCGGGGCCTTAGGGGCCGCTGTTCGGGCCGCCCCCCCCCCGGATTCCGTTGCCGGGTTTGCCGAGGGAGGCCTTCCCCCTGAGGAGAGGCCCCCGGCCGAAGCCGAGGCGGCGGTGGAGGTCTCACGGGACACATGGTGGAGTCCATGGAGGGCGCTGGGGCGCCCCCCCCCGGCCGGGAGGAGCGGGCGGTGGCCGAGTCCACCAAGATGGCGCCTGGCTCGACTTGCTCGGCGTCCTCTGCCCCTCCCCCACCCATGTTGGACGTTCCGACACTGCCCCCGACCCAGCACACCCGCCATCACTGGGCGCCCAGCCCGGCGACACCAGGGGACCTAGACATCCCGGGTTCTGGCAAGGGCCCCGGGGGCCCGGCCCCGCCGCCGGGCTCGCCGTTTGTCGCCGGCGCCTCCGAGATCCACACTGGGACCGCCGTCTGTCCCGTCACCGACCCGTGACCAGGGTAAGACCGGCGGCCCAGCCCGTGGAGAGACGGCCCGGAGGACAGCCAGCCTAGAGGTTGGCACAGTGAGCAGTCACCTGAAGCGGAAGTCGCATCGTCGGAGGAGGAGGCGCCGTCGCAGGCCGGGGACCATCAGCCCCTCTTCCTCCGACCCCCCCAAAGACTTCCAGCGCTGGGGCTACCGACCCCGGACCCTCCNCACGCTCGGCTAGCCATCAGGAAGGGAGGAAGCCCCCCGTCCCCGAGCCCAGGCCTAGGCGATTTTTTCGCTCTAGGACCTTTTGGGGCTCAGGCGCCGAGCGTAGCTACCGGCTACGCCAGAAGCCGTTGAACAATGCCAATCCACTGTGCCTGTCATCTTCTGCCGGGCTACGGGACGGAGGAGGCTGGCCCACACTCTTCTCCCTCGGCCAGCGGGGGAGCCTCTCCTCGAGCCCCCCCACCCTCCCACCCTTTGATGGTCTGATGGGTCTAGCCTAGGCCCCAGACCATCCTTGTTTGCCCGAACCCTGACTCTGCCCCCCTTCCCCATTCCTTGTGTTGTGTATTGTCTTGTCTGTCTTTTTTATTCTGTATTGTTGTTTCTTGGCTTTGTGAGCCGCTGCGAGCCGTATGGAGTTAGCGGCATATAAGTCCAAAGAAATAAAATAAATAAATAAAATGATTTTGGCATCTTTAATATATTCTAATGTTAGCCTAAACTTGGTTTGAACCCAAGCGCATTCAGGAAAAGCTCCTGTTGCTATTAATTTATAAATAGGTTCTGTGCTCAAAAATAATCTTATTGATAATCAGCTTTGCCTTAGTCCTGGAGCGGTCAGTGCGTACTTCACATGGACAGAAATGTTGGCAAAGACACTGCTAAATTCTGGCAGGTTACAGAGTATTTGGTGGGTGTGTCAGTGTGTATGTGCATACACACATACATGAGCACATACCGACTGACTGACACACACACACATCTGATATCTCCACTTTCTTTTTCTTGGGTATTGTAACACCCGGAAGACCAAAGTCTGTCCATGCCTGGGCTAAAACTACAGAAATGTATAACTCCAACTAGCTGACCCGTGCACGCGTTCCTAACCCCTTCTACCCACATGGTGGGAAAGCACAATCAAAGAGGGGAGAGGAGGTCTCCGGGAGGCTCCCATTAAGTTGTGGGGGTCCCCCAGGGGGCCATCCTCTCGCCCATATTATTCAACATTTATATGCGCCCCTTGGCCCAGCTGGCTCGCAACTTTGATCTGGAGTGTTTTCAGTAGGCTGATGACACCCAGCTTCTGCTGAGAATGGACGGGAGGCCGGATACCGTACCCGATTGATTCCATCTATGCTTCGAAGCCGTGACTGGTTGGCTGAAGGTGAATCCGTCGAGGACGGAGATCTTGTGGCCCGGTCGGCCTGGGCTGGATGAGTGCCGGTTGCCTACCCTGGATGGCGAGCAACTTAGTCCGTCATCCCTTGTAAGGAGCTTGGGTGTCCAATTGGACCCTTTGCTATCCATGGAGACTCAGGTCTCCATGGTTAGCAAAACATCGTTCTTCCATCTTCGACAGGCTAGGCGACTGGCGCCCTACCTGTCCAGGGACGACCTGGCCACGGTGATCCAAGCGACGGTCATCTCGAGGCTGGACTACTGTAACGCCCTCTACGTTGGCCTTCCTTGTTGACAATCCGGAAACTCAAGCTGGTGCAGAATGCCGCTGCTCGCTTGCTGGTGGGAGCACCGGCGAGGGAGCACATCACTCCCATTCTACGGCAACTGCACTGGCTGCCTATTGAGTACCGAATTGCCTTCAAGGTGTTGGTTCTTAGCTTTAAGGCCTTACACCAGGGGTGCTCAGAATGGTGATCGCGATCACCAGGGTGATCTTTGGGCCTCATCCTGGTGATCTTCAGGCCCCTGACCAGGTTTTTTTGCTGTTGGTCCTCTTCACGCGCCCCTGCACGCTGCAAAGAAGTCCTCTGTCGTTGCTCCTCCCGCTCCTGCTTGCGCTCCGCCTCCAAAAGCTCCAGAGTCCAAGAGGCAGAATGGGCCCCCTCTTTTGGATTCCTCCTCCTCCCTCCGTCCTTCTCCAGCCACTCAGAGTCGAGGAGACCAAAGGGGCGGGCCTGGATGACGCGATGCTTGGCTGGCCCTGCGCGCATGGACAGAAGCGCCCATTCTGCCTCTCGGACTTCTCGTGAGCTCTTGGAGGCGGCACGCATGCTGGCGGCGTGGAAATAGGAGCAACGACGGAGGAGAAGAAGAAGGACGCTTTGGAGTCATTTCCTTATCGCATCTCAAAGGTCGGTCTTTTTACTTTGGGGTGGGTGCTTGATTGTTCTGTGGCATGTCTCTTTGTTTATTTTTAATGTTTAAAAATGGCCTTTTAGCTCCAAAGCCTCTCTGCTTGCTTTGTTCTTTGAGAAATATATGTTGGGGAATATGGAAATGTGGGAGAAATGGGGTGGTTGGATGTATCTATGCATGACCCTTTGTTTACCTTGCTGAGTATTAAATGGCCTTGCAGTTCAACAGCCTCTCTTCTTACTTTCTGGCTGATAATATGTGTGGTAATATGGCAGTGTGGGAGAAATGGGGTGGTTGGATGTATTTTTGCATGCCCCTTTGTTTACCTTGCTGCGTATTAAATGGCCTTGCAGTTCAACAGCCTCTCTTCTTACTTTCTGGCTGATAATAGGTGTGGTAATATGGCAGTGTGGGAGAAATGGGGTGGTTGGATGTATTTTTGCATGCCCCTTTGTTTACCTTGCGTATTAAATGGCCTTGCAGGTCAACAGCCTCTCTTCTTACTTTCTGGCTGATAATATGTGTGGTAATATGGCAGTGTGGGAGAAATGGGGTGGTTGGATGTATTTTTGCATGCCCCTTTGTTTACCTTGCTGCGTATTAAATGGCCTTGCAGTTCAACAGCCTCTCTTCTTACTTTCTGGCTGATAATATGGGTAATATGGTAGTGTGAGAAATGGGGTGGTTGGATGTATTTTTGCATGCCCCTTTGTTTACCTTCCTGCGTATTAAATGGCCTTGCAGTTCAACAGCCTCTCTTCTTACTTTCTGGCTGATAATATGTGTGGTAATATGGCAGTGTGGGAGAAATGGGGTGGTTGGATGTATTTTTATGCTCTGTTTTATATTGTTGTTATTAAATTGAAATGTTGATGTTTTAAAACTTCATTTTATGTAAACTGCCCCGAGCCTGCTGGAAGGAGCGGTGCATAAAAATGAATAATAAATATAAATAAATAAATAAGAAAATAGTTATACATTTTACATTTCTGGGCAGGTGATCTTTGGGACTTGGTTTTTTAATCAGTAGCTCCAGTGCTGAAATAGTGTGAGCACCCCTGCCTTACACGGTCTAGGGCCTGAGTACCTGAGGGACCGCCTTACCCCGTACGTTCCCCCGAGATCACTACGCTCGGAAGAGCGCAATCTGCTGGTCATTCCGTCGCTCCGCTCCTGCCATCTGTCCACTACGAGACAGCGAGCCTTCTCTGTTGCGGCCCCCGTGCTATGGAACTCACTTCCGGACCATACGCGTGCGATTTCAGAGCTCGTCCCTTTTCGAAGACCGCTCTTTTTAGGCTTGCTTTTAGTTAAATCTTTTAGTTAAATCTAAAGTGTAAAGGCTTGCTCACGCTTATGCCTATGAGTTTTCGGAATTTGTAATTCCGTTATTGTATCACTGTTGCATTCTGTGTTCTTATTGTATGTTTGTGATCCGCCCCGAGCCTGCAGGGAGGAGCGGAATATAATATAAAATCGAACAATAAATAAATAAATAAATCTTGACAGATGGCCATTTTGCCTCTTGTTGATAACAATAAGAGACCTTTAGCAGTTTGCTCAGGATGAGTTGGGATTTGTATCTTCCTTTTGTTGTATTGTAGTCCTGTCCCACTGTATTCCCAGGCCTGGGGCAACGCCCAGTACTACAACTTCCCCCAATCCTAGTAGACTGCTGTGGTCCACAGCAGGGCCGGCCAACTGCCGGCCCGGGGGCCGCATACGGCCCCCAGCCCCTTCCCTCCGGCCCCCTAAGCTTTTTAATAAAAAATAAAAATTTAAAAATAAAATGAATAATAAAAAATTAAAAAAAACACCTACTTCCGGGTTCGGAGCAAGTATCGCGAGAATATGCAACCCACACGGGATTTCGCTGTCAACTCGATATCACACCAGCATTAACAGCGAAATCCCGTGTGGATTGTGTATTCTTGTGATACTCTTCGGCTACTCTACTACTGGATCGCTGAGGCCCACAGACGCGATTAGGACCTTCTTCGACTCAGTTGGTCGTCGCCTCTCTCGTCGTCCGGGTACTCCTGGATCCTGCGCGTTTGGAAAAGGTAGGCCGAAGCAGGGGGCTCCTCAGGGGGCTCCTCATCCCCTCCCCCCATCTCCCCTCATGTATTAAATATTAAATTAAATATATTTAAAGATGAAATAAGGGGAGATGGGATACATATATCTTATCCCTGCATTTTATCTCAGTAAAAGATTATATTTGACTGTATAGATGCCCCTTTTGAATGCCCACCCTGCATTTAATGTTAGTAAAAGATTATATTTGACTGTATGCATGCGGGGGCAGGGCGGGGGCGGAGCCGGGGAGAGGGCGGGACCGGGGGTGGGGCGGGGGCGGAGCCGGGGGCAGACCCTACGGCCCCCCAGGTCATCAGTAACCAAAATTCAGGCCCCTGGGCCGGTAGAAGTTGGACAGCCCTGGTCTATAGTATATTTTCAATGTAGAGGTAGATATCTGGAGTATTACAAAAGAGAGGTACGTACCTATTCATTCCCCCCTTTTTCTTCCCCCTTTTCATTGGACTGTGGGCCAATGGGGGTTTCCAGGCAGGAAGGAGAGGCAGCGGGAGAGAGGGAGGGCCCCTGCCAGAAAAATGAGTGTTGGGGGGTTGTGTGGTGGTATGGGATATAAGCGTTTTATGTGTGTATGTATGTATATATATATGTATTTGTGTCTATGTGTGTGTACTTGTATATGTGTATGCATGTATATGTGAGTACTTATGTCTATGTGTTTGTATATGTATATGCGTGTATATGTGTAGACGTGTGTTAGTACAGATGTGAGTATGTATGTGTGCATGTGTATATTTCAGTGCATGTATATATGTGTATGTGTGCACGTCTTTATGTGTGTGTGTGCATGTGGCGAAGACCAACAGTAACATCCCTTCCTGCCTTTTATACTTCCTGTCTTCCCTCTCCCCCTCATCCCACAGCTTTTCTCTTCTTTCTGTCCTCCTGGCTCTTCTCCCTCCCTCCCTACCACCAACCTTCCAACACTCTAAACTGCTAGAGGGGGGTGGCTCCCAGCCTCTACATTCTAACCGAGGGAGTATTTGCATAATGCCTTTACTTTGGCCAGCACCACCAACCTTCCAACACTCTAAACTGCCAGAGGGGGGTGGCTCCCAGCCTCTACATTCTAACTGAGGGAGTATTTGCATAATGCCTCTCATTGGCCAGCACCACCAACATTCCAACACTCTAAACTGCCAGAGGGGGGTGGCTCCCAGCCTCTACATTCTAACTGAGGGAGTATTTGCATAATGCCTCTCATTGGCCAGCACCACCAACATTCCAACACTCTAAACTGCCAGAGGGGGGTGGCTCCCAGCCTCTACATTCTAACTGAGGGAGTATTTGCATAATGCCTCTCATTGGCCAGCACCACCAACATTCCGACACTCTAAACTGCCAGAGGGTGGTGGCTCCCAGCCTCTACATTCTAACTGAGGGAGTATTTACATAATTATTCTAATTGGCCAGCACCACCAACCTTCCGACACTCTAAACTGCCAGAGGAGGGTGGCATGGGGGATCATGGGAGTTGTAGTCCAATTGTTTTTTTTGTATTTTTGGTCGTGTTGTTTAATTTTTTATTTGGGGTGGTGGTGGTAAACATACCTCGTGGGGTTTTGTGTGTGTGTGGGCTGATTTGGTGTGTCTGCCTTGTGTGGTTTTGCTGTCTATAAGCCTGTCAGGACGACATGAAGGATTTTATATACTGTATATAGATTGAGGATTTCAAATACAAATCCAGCTGTCTGTTTATGATCCACGCAGGAGGAAAATCAAGCCATTCAGCTAAAACGACAACAAAATAATATCCTTCCTGTTTATTCTACTCTTTTATTTTTTGTTATAGGGATATGAGAGTTCCTTTCACTTCCTTTTGCTCTGTTCATACCCAGGAAGTGTGTATTAATTCTTTATTAGTGGCCAATAAACAGAATCAAATACCATTCTTTTACACTCGTCACTTTACGCCCCCCCCAATCCCCGCTGCCATCTTGCAATTTAATCCCATTTTAACTCATTTATTATTTTATTATTATTATTATTATTAATTTATTTCAGCTTGGTAGACCACTCACTCCGAAGCTCAGAGCGGTTAACAACAATAAAATACCAATAAAAACACATAACAACATTAAAACAGCGTTAAAACCAATTCCACCCCCCAGTAAAACTGTAACAGGACAGTAGTGATGTAGCGGCAGTGACGCGGCGGGTGGGAGGCTATGGCAGGCACCGGTCAGAGCCGAATGCCTGCCGAAACAGCCAGGTCTTAACAGCCTTACGAAATGTCATCAAGTCCGGCAGGGCTCGCGTCTATTCAGGCAACGAGTTCCATAGTGTTGGCGCGGCCACTACGAATGCCCTCTGCCGCGTACTGGCTAGCCTGTAGGTCTTTATGCCAGGCATTTCCAACATGTTGAGCTGCTCTGAGCACAGTGATCTTCTGGGCACGTATGGGGTAAGCCGCTCCCTCAGGTACACTGGCCCCAAACCATATAAGGCCTTGAAAGTTAGAACTAACACCTTGAAGAAGACCCAGAATTCAATTGGGAGCCAGTGCAGTTCGCGCAGCAATGGGGTTGCGTGAGCAGATCTTACGGCTCCTGAGAGCAGGCGTGCTGCTGCGTTCTGCACTAGCTTGAGTTTCCGGATCGTCGACAAGGGCAGGCCAATGTACAGCGCATTGCAGTAATCAAGCCACGAGATGACCGTGGCTTGGATCACTGTGGCCAGGTCGCAACGGGAGAGATAGGGAGCCAGACGTTTTGCCTGTCGGAGATGGTAAAAAGCTGTCTTGAAGCGCAGGCAACCTGCGCCTCCATAGATAGCTGGGGTTCCAGACGGACCCCTAAGCTCTTTACTAGAGGCTGCGGGCATAGCGCCACGCCATTAAACGTTGGCAACTGGATCTCCCCCCTCCCCCCCCCCGCCCCGGGCGGCCCAGCCACAAGATCTCCCGTCTTCGCCGGGTTCACCTTCAACTTGTGTTATTGGACCTCACGGCAGCGTTTGATACTGTCGATTACCAACTTTTGACACACCGCCTCGCGGGTGGCGGGTGAGGGGGACAGCCTCAACTGGCTGTCCTCCTTCCTCCAAAACCGCCTGCAGCGAGTGAAGTGGGAGGGGTGGTCTCCGAGGGCCCCTTACATTGTGGAGTTCCTCAGGGGCCATCCTCTCCCCCGCTGTTATTTAACATCTACATGCGACCACCGCCCCAATTGGTACGGAGTTTTGGGCTGGAATGTCACCAGTACGCTGATGACACCCAGCACATTCTGAGGATGGACCCCGGGCTGAATCTGTACCGATAATTTCCATCTCTGCCTAGAAGTCAGAACTGGATGGCTGCGAGCCAGTAAGTTGAAGGTGAACCCGACGAAGACGGAGATCTTGTGGCTGGGCCGCCCGGAGGGGGCAGAGACCCAGTTGCCGACGTTTGATGGTGTGGCACTCGCCCACAGCCCCTAGTTAAGAGCCTTGGGGTCCAGCTAGACACCCAACTGTCGATGGAAGCGCAGATTGCCTGCGCTTGCAAGACAGCGTTCTACCATCTGCGGCAGGCGAAACGTCTGGCTCCCTTACCTCTGCCGCGCGACCTGGCCACGGTGATCCAAGCCACGGTCATCTAGAGGCTTGATTACTGTAATGCGCTGTACATTGGCCTACCCTTGTCGGCGATCCGGAAACTTAAGCTGGTGCAGAACGCAGCAGCGCGCTGCTGTCGGAGCCCCAAGATCTGCGCATGTGACCCCACTCCCTGCGTGCACTGCACTGGCTTCCCATCGACCCGGGTCTCCTTCAAGGTGTTAGTTCTAACTTTCAAGGCCTTATATGGTTTGGGGCCAGTGTACTTGAGGGAGCCGTCTTACCCCATACAAACCCAGAAGATCGGGGGGCTTTTGGGTATACGTCTTTTATCTGTTTATTGATGTTTTATTGATTTTATGCTGTAAACCGCTCTGGGCTCCAGAGAGAGCGGTCTACCAAATCGAATTTATAAATAAATAAATAAACTTACTGGCTCGCAGCCATCCAGTCACGGCTTCCAGGCAGAGATGGAAATTATCGGGTACGGAGTCCGCCCCAGCGTCCATCCTCAGAATGAGCTGGGTGTCATCAGCGTACTGATGGCACTCCAGCCCAAAACTCCGCGCCAGTTGGGCGAGTGGTCACATGTAGATGTTAAATAACAGCGGGAAGAGGATGGCCCCCTGAGGGACCCCGGAGTGTAAGGGGGAGCCCTCGGAGACCACCCCTCCCCACTTCACTCGCTGCTGGCGGTTTTGGAGGAAGGAGGACAGCCAATTGAGGGCTGTCCCCCTCACCCCCGCCTCCGCCAGGCGGTGTGTCAAAAGTTGGTAATCGACAGTATCAAACGCTGCCGTGAGGTCCAATAACACGAGCAGCGCCAATCCGCCTCGGTCCAAATGGCAACGGAGTAGGTCTGCGATGGAGACCAGGACAGTCTCTGTCCCATGGCCCGAATGGAAGCCAGACTGGAAGGGGTCAAGCCAGGTTGCATCATCCAAGAATGTCTGCAGCTGGTCCATTGCTGCCCTCTCGATTACCTTGCCCAGGTACGGTAAAAATTGGACACTGGGCGGTAATTGGAGGGAGCCGTGGGGTCTAACCCTGGCTTTTTCAGCAATGGACTAACCACCGCCTCTTTTAACTCCTCTGAAAAAGCCCCTTGCTCAAGGGAGCAGTTGACTATATTCAACAGAGGGCCTCGTAGCCCCTCCACGCAAGCTCGTGGATAATTTATTTATTTATTTATTTGTCACGTTTCTATACCGCCCCTCTCAGCCCGAAGGCGACCCGGGACGGTTTACACAAGGCAGTCTCTGCCCTCAATACAACACAGCACCAAGTCAACCCCGAAAAAAATAATAACAATTTAACAATTAAAAACATACAACGCCAAGTTGAAATCAGTTTCCATCGCATCGTCGCCATTCCTTATATCCAGTTAAGCCTTATATTTCATCAACAAATGCCTGCTCAAATAACCAGGTCTTGACTTTCTAGCGAAACGTCAGGAGGGAGGGGGCCAAACTGACGTCACTAGGGAGGGCGTGCCAAAGCCAAGGAGCCACCACTGAAAAGGCCCTGTCTCTCGTCCCCGCCAGTCGCGCCTGCGAAGAAGGCGGGACCGAGAGCAGGGCCTCTCCAGATGATCTTAAACATCTCGATTGTTCATAGAGAGAGATGCTCGACAGGCAAGTAGGACCCGAACCATTTAGGGCTTTATTTTATTTTATTTTTTTATAAGGTTTTATTGAGCATAAAAAGAAAAGACATACAGTATCTAGCATTCAATCCTCCACCTCCCCTAGGTCAAGAACACTTGAACCCGGGGCACACAACCCACATAACATAGAACATGCCAACCCCTGACAAAGACACATCACCATTCGTTCCCCGCCCCCCACATAAAGACCTTCTTGACTTCCTGGTCCCGTTGTGATAGCTATTAGTTGTCCTTTACAGTATATTTGTGTTTCCCCACTCTCTGGGGGGTTTCATATGGCCCGAGGGTTCATCTCTGCTTATTCCCTTCTCGGATATTTGTATTATCCACCTCTTTCGCTCATCTCCCAAACTCAGATATCATAAATATTTATATTTGTTCTTTCTTATAAATCTAATAAATTTCTCCCAATTAGTGTGGCTTGCGGGTTTTCTATTTTGAGCTAACCTTTGCGTTAGTAAATCCATATTCATAATATCTAAGGATTTTATCATCCAGTCATTAAATGAAATAACTTCTTTACTTTTCCACTGTCTGGCAATACATATTCTTGCCGCTGTGGTTAAATAAAAGAAAACTTTATCGTCATTATATGTAACTAGCTGAACCCGGCACGCGTTGCTGTGCCCTATGTAGGTGATGTGAGAATGTCTGGGTATGTATGTTGTTGAAATGATGTGAGCATGTGTGTTGTGTTTATATATGTGTGTGTGTGTATGTGTGTGTGGATATTTGGGGGGTATGTGTGTTTGTGTTTTGGTATGTGTGTGCATGTATATCTTGTCGCCCATTCAGAAGCAGCCCTGCAGCGCCTCACATCCTGCTTTGCAACAGCTGCAGAGCTGTTTGGGCTGGAAGTCAGCCTGAAGAAAACAGAAGTCCTCTACCAGCCCGCACCACAGGAAGAACACCACCATCCTCACGTCAGCATAGGCACATCTGTGCTTAAGTCCGTTCAGCAGTTCACCTACCTGGGAAGCATCATCTCTTCAGACGCCAAGATTGACAAAGAGATAGATCACAGATTATCAAAGGCATATAGTGCATTCGGAAGGCTTCACAAAAGAGTCTGGAGCAACAAGCACCTGAGACAAAGCACCAAAATCAGTGTGTACAGAGCTATCATACTGTCCATTCTCCTCTATGGGTCTGAAACATGGGTCACCTATCGCCAACACCTACGACTCCTCGAGCGCTTTCATCAGCGCTGTCTTCGCACAATCCTAAATATACACTGGACCGACTATGTGACGAATGTTGCTGTCCTTGAGCAAGCAGGGATCACCAGCATTGAGGCCATGCTATTGAGAACACAGCTGCGCTGGGCAGGGCACGTCTCTAGGATGGAGGACCACCGCCTCCCAAAGATACTACTCTACGGTGAACTCGCCACGGGTCAGCGCAAGAGAGGCGCCCCCCAAAAGAGATATAAGGACTCCTGAAACAACATCTCAGGCTTGGCCAGATTGATCACCAACAATGGTCCACCCTGGCCTCACATCGGGAGGCATGGAGAAGCACTATCCACAATGCTGCGGCCTCTTTCGAGAAGACACGCCGAATGGGTCTCGAAGAGAAACGACAACGCAGAAAGAACCGCAACTTGGAAAAACATCACCCAAGGAGACTTTCTGCTGCGCTTTCTGCAACCGAACTTGCCTATCTCAGATTGGCCTTTTTAGTCATCAACGCGCTTGTAAAAAGCGTGGGATGAGTCCTTCCTGAATCTTCGTTCGCGAAGTAATGCCGAGAGAGAGAGAGCATGTATATATATGTGTGTGTGTGTATGTGTGTGTGGATATTTGGGGGGTATGTGTGTGTGTGTTTTGGTATGTGTGTGCATGTATATATACGTGTGTGTGTGTGTATGTGTTTGTGGATATTTGGGGGGTATGTGTTTTTTTTTTTTTTTGGTTTGTGTGTGGATGTATTTGTGCCATCTTTAGGAGATGTGTGGAAGTGTGGTTATGTAAGGGTAGGAATTGATTTGTCAATGTGTTTTGTGTGTGTATATATATGTATTTGCGTTTGTATGTGTGTGTGTATGTATGTGTGTGTGTTTGTGTGTGTCTGTGTATGTATGTGAGTATGTATGTGTTGGTGTGTCTGTATGTATGTGTATATATGTTTCTGTATGTGTGTATGTAGCCTTCCCCTGTATCTGTCTGTTCCCCCTCTTGTCTCTCTCCCCCCCTTGTCTCTCTGTTTCACTTTCCCCCCTCTCTCTCCCCCTCCGCTCGCTCGCTGCCTGATTCCCCCCTACTCTGCCCCCCCTCTTTCTGTCTGTGTCACTCCCCCCCTCTCTCCCCTCACCCTCTCTCAGGCCTCCCTCTGTGTGATTACCTCCCGCCGTGTCCCCGCGGCAGGGCGGGCGCGCTTGAAGCAAGGTAAGCTCGGGAGCTTACCTTCTTTCAGGCGCGTCCACCGCCACCGTGTGGGAGATGCCGGAGGGCGGGCGGCAGGGCCGGGGATCGGCGCTCCGCCTCCTCCGTGTCCCCCGTGTTTGCGGCGGCGGCGCCTGAAAGAAGGTAAGCTCGAGAGCTTACCTTCTTTCAGGTGTGGCCGCTGGAACGGCGGGGGACAGGGCGGAGGGCGGTGCGCCGATCTCCGGGCCTGCCTTCCGCCCTGGCGCGCATGGGCTCAGCGTCGTGGCCGAAGGCGGCCCGCCCCTTTTTGTGTCTGCTGGGGAAGTGTGGCGTTTTGTACTACACTTCCCAGAAACCCCGGCATGGCCACTTCCAGTTCTTGCGGAGGTTTCTGGGAAGCGTAGTTTTGCGACCTAGAGCTGCTCTGGGACCGGGGACGTGTGTTCCATGGCGAGGAGGTGGTTTTTGGGTTGCCGGGCTGCGAAGGTCCCGGTGAGTGGGGAGAGAGGGAGACGGGATGGGTTGGTGGGTTTCGGGAGGGGGGGGTGCCTTGTGCGCCTGCGCGGTTGTTCTCCCTCTCTCCAGCGCTCGCGGGTAGCGCAGAACGGGAGTCTATGGGCTGTTTTTGGAGGCAGTTTTTTGGGGGGTTGCAATTTAGGGAGGGAGGTTTTTTTGGGTTATGTCTGTACCTCGTGGTCTGGGGGAATGTGTGTCGTGGGATTTGTGTTTGGGGGGGTTATGGTTTGGCCGTGCATATACGACATCCCACGACCGTGTCTCCTTTATATATATAGATTTCAAAATCAACCATCCCCAACAAAAAGTACTCCGGTTTAAATTCAAACCTCACATTGAGAATATCCTTCATTTTGTGATATATACCCCACCAGAATTTTTTTGACGACTTTGCATTCCCACCATAAGTGGAGGAATGTTCCTGTGGATTTCCCACATTTCCAGCATTTCTCACTGGTCTTTCCTTTGTTATATTTGGACAGTTTTTCGGGCGTTAAATACCACAGGTAGAACATTTTTATCCAGTTCTCCTTGATCTCCGTTGCATACGCATACTTGAGCTTCTTAGACCATATTTATTTATTTATTTATTTATTCCTTCTTATATTCCGCTCCTCCCAGCAGGCTCGGGGCGGATCACAGCATAAAACCCGGCTAACATGTGCATTCATGTCGCCGTACAATAAAAACATAAAACATACAACATTGGTCCCGAGATTAACAGTTGTGTCAAATCATGGCGTTCCAGTGTCAAAGTGTTGGTCAGAAGATGAATACGTTCGGCTAATTCACCTAGCCGAAGGCCAGTCTGAACAGGGCGGTCTTACAGGCCCTGCGGAACGGAATGAGCTCCGGGCGGCACGGACGTCATCTGGGAGAGAGTTCCAGAGTACCGGTGCCGCCACGAAAAGGCCCTTTGCCTGGTCACGGACAGATGGCAGGTGCGGACCGATGGAATTAGGAGAAGATTAGACTCCCTGAACGTAGTGACCTCGGGGTACATATGGCCCAAAGCGGTCCCTCAAGTACGCAGGCCCTAGGCCGTGTAAGGCCGTAAAGGTTAACACCAGCACCTTGAAGGCAATTCGGTACTCAACAGGCCGCCCGTGCAGTTGCCGCAGAATGGGCGGGATAGGCTCCTCACTGGCGTTCCGTCAGCAGCGAGCAGCGGCATTCTGCACTAGCTTGAGTGTCCGAACTGTCGCCAAGCGGAGGCCAACGTAGAGGGCGTTACAGTAGTCTAGTCTCGAGATGACCGTCGCTTGGATCACCGTGGCCCGGTCATCCCCGGAGAGGTAGGCTGCCAGTCGCCTAGCCTGTCGTAGGTGAAAGAACGACGCCCTGCTGGCCGCAGAGACCTGGGTCTCCATGGTCAGCAGGGGGTCCAACTGAACGCCTAGGCTCTTAACAATCGGCGACGAATTAAGCCGTTCGCCGTCCAGGGTAGGCAACCGGCACTCACCCCCAGGCCGACCAGGCCACAAGATCTCCGTCTTCGACGGATTCACCTTCAGCCGGCTGGCCCGCAGCCAACCAGTCACGGCTTCGAGGCACCGATGGAAACAATCGGGTACAGTATCCGGCCTGCCGTCCATTCTCAGCAGAAGCTGGGTGTCATCCGCATACTGATAACACTCCAGACCAAAGTCGCGGGCCAGCTGGGCCAGGGGCGCATGTACACGTTGAATAATAAGGGGAGAGGATGGCCCCTGGGGGACCCCACAATCAAGTGAGGATCTCACGGAGACCTCCCCTCGTTGTCCCCGGCCCCGGAGGAAGGTGGCCACCCATTTAAGGGAGGTACCCCCGACCCCGGCGCCGGCTAAACGGTGGGTTAACAAGGCATGATCTACAGTATCGAAAGCTGCCATCAGATCTAACAAGACGAGCAGTGCCGATCCACCCTGGTCCAGCTGGCGGCGAAGTTGGTCTGTAATGGCGACAAGCACGGTCTCTGTCCCGTGCCCAATACGGAAGCCGGACTGGAAGGGATCAAGTCCAGCTGTGTCTTCCAAGAACTGCTGCAGCTGATCCGCTGCTGCCCTCTCAATTACCTTGCCTAGAAAAGGCAAGTTGGAACCTGGCCGGTGGTGGGAGGGAGCCGAAGGATCTAAGTCGGCTTCTTCAGCAGCGGTCTCACCATTGCCTCTTTTAATCCCCGGAAGATTTCCTCCCATTGCGCCAGATCGATAGAGTGGCCCACCATTCTTGCCCATTTAATCATTACATCTTTTATTTGTTCTTCCTCTGTCGACCATAGAAGTAGCTGTTGGTATATTTTTCCAATTAGTTTCTTCTCTGTTTTTAATACCTTATCCCAGAAGGTTTCCTTCGTCTCAAAGCCCCTTTTTCTATCTATTTTGAAGTTTTCATTGATCTGCCAGAATTGGAACCAAGTTATTTTGAATCAGACATGTGAATTTCCTCCAATGTTTTCAGGCTTATTTCCTGTTTGTTAATTTTTAACAGTGCATCATATCTTAGCCATCCAGCATAAGGGGTTTCTCTTCTCTGTTCTGCCTCATTTGGAGAGACCATTTAGGGCTTTAAAGGCTAAAACCAGCACTTTGAATTGTGCCCGGTAGCAAACAGTGGAGCCCACCTATGAAGATGGGTGATTTTGTTTAAGGTGATTCGGTCCTTGACGACGGTCCCTACTGTCCCAAAAATAGCGATCAGGCCCTCACTGCCGGTGCTTTTCAGAGCTTTTTGCAGACAAGATACTGAGCCTCCGCCGGGACCTCCCAGCCACAGTTGATACAGTGAGAGAGCTAGAGACCTCGTGGCCCTCCGCCGGGCCCACCCTCGACCGGTTTCGGCCACTGGACGCAGATGCTGTTGACAAGATAGTGACTGCAGCTCGCCCTACCACCTGCTCCTCGACCCGTGCCCCGCCAGGCCTGTTAGACCGTGCCTGGAGGGGCTACGCGGGCCTCTGTTGAATATCATGAACAGCTCCCTTGAGCAAGGAGTTTTTCCAGAGTGCTTGAAAGAGGCGGTGGTGGCTCCATTACTGAAGAAACCATCATTGGACCCCGCAGTTCCCTCCAACTACCGCCCGGTGTCGAATCTCTCGTACCTGGGCAAGGTGGTTGAGAGGGCAGTAATGGAGCAGTTGCAGTCCTTCTTGGATGATGCAACATGGCTTGACCCCTTCCAGTCCGGCTTCCGCTCGGGGCACGGGACGGAGACGGTCCTGGTCTCCATCACAGATCAACTCCGCTGCCAGCTCGACCAAGGCGGGTCTGCGCTGCTCGTGTTATTGGACCTCACGGCAGCGTTTGACACGATCGACCACAATCTTTTGATCCACCGCCTGGCCATGGCTGGAGTGAGGGGGGACAGCCCTTAAATGGCTGGCCTCCTTCCTCCACCAGCGGTCTCAGCGTGTGAGGAGGGGGGGTGGTCTCTGAGGGCTCCCCACTGGTTTGTGGGGTCCCTCAGGAGCCATCCTCTCCCCTCTGTTATTTAACATCTACATGCAGCCGCTTGCACAGCTGGTGCGGAGTTATGGGCTGACCTGTCACCAATATGCCGATGACACTCAGCTCATTCTGAGGATGGAGGGCAGGCCGGAGTCCGTCCCCGATAATTTCCAACATTGCCTTGAAGCCGTCACTGGATGGCTGCGAGCCAGTAGGTTGAGGGTGAATCCGGCGAAGACGGAGATCTTGTGGCTGGGCCGCCGGGCGGGATGGGTGCCCGGCTTCCGACCCTTGACGGTGCGGCACTACATCCAGCGCCGTCAGTGAAGAGCCTTGGCGTCCATCTGGACTCCCAGCTGACCATGGAGGCCCAGGTCTCCATGGCCCAGCAAGGCTGCCTTTTTCACCTCCGTCAGGCAAGGAGGCTGGCCCCCTATCTCTCCCGGAACGACCTAGCCCACGGTGATCCAAGCCACGGTCATCTCGAGGCTAGATTACTGTAGCAGCGCTCTACGTTGGCCTGCCTATGTCGTCGATCCGGAAGCTCAAGCTGGTGCAGAACACCGCCGCCCGGCTCCTGTCTGGGGCTCCAGCAAGCTGCCGAATAACTCCAATCTTGCGGGATCTGCACTGGCTGCCTATTGAGCACCGGGTCGCCTTCAAAGTGCTGGTTCTTACCTTTAAGGCCATTCACGGCCTGGGGCCAGCGTATCTGAGGGACCGTCTCGCCCTATATTGCCCACCGAGATCACTACGGTCTGTAGAGGCCAACCTGTTGACAGTTCCATCTGCTAAGCTAGCTCGCTTAACATCCACTCGCGGAGGGCGTTCTCCGTGATAGCTCCTACGCTATGGAACGCCTCCCGGCTGAGGCCAGAGCCCTGAGGACCTACTCCCCTTCAGACGGGCCTGCAAAACCTATCTGTTTAGGCAGGCCTTTGGGGGAGTAGGCCCTTATTCATGCCTGGTCCGATCTATCGGGTACCGCTGCTGTTTTAATTGTTGTTCTAATTGTTTTAATTGTATTGCTTGTTTTTAATTTTGAGCTACATCTTTTGTGCTCTATGTTTTATGCTGTACCTCTGGCACTGAGCCACTAGCATGTGAGCCGCCGCGAGCCCTCGGGAGTCGGCGGCGCAGAAATCGCAATAATAAATAAATAAATAAATAAAGATCTGACCATCAAGAGAGAGGGGATAAGACAACTGAAAACAAGGGATCAGATACAAGCACAATACAAGGATCTAACCTGGCTGCATTTTCTTCAGATCAATGATTGCTTCAAAAAAAGACAATCAGGTGGGCTTTGATGAAAAGGAGGGTTTCTGGAAAGCCCTATTGAAAAGCAAAAAGAAGCAAATAACAAAAGCCTACCTGAAGCTACTAGAATGGGCCACAGAAACTGAACTGGTGAAGACTTGTATGATTAAGTGGGCCCAGAATATCGGCAGGCCAATCATGCTATGCGAATGGGGAAAAGTCTGGAGGAAAAAATTAAAGTTCACCTATGCAATGGACATGAAAGAAAATTGGTACAAAATGTTATTTCGATGGTACATGACCCCACAAAAACTAGGATTGATGTACAAGGGTACCCAGAACAACTGTTGGAAATGTGGCACCCAAACGGTACCTTTTTTCACATGTGGTGGTCATGCCAAGAGGCAACAGCGTATTGGAAAGCCATACAACATAGGGTTCAGAAAATCCTCCAGACGCCTATTGAACCGAGACCGGAGTCCTTCTTGCTAGGACTATCCAGCGAAAGCGAATTCCCCGATGAGGGCAAGGAAAAACTATTTGTGTACCTGACTACAGCGGCGAGGATGGTGTTCGCAAGAAACTGGAAAAACGCAGCGACGCCGAGCATGGAAGAGTGGGAGAATAAGGTCTGGGACATCATGGACATGGACAAACTCACATTCTATCGTGTTTCCCCGAAAATAAGACACCCCCGATTGTAAGACGTATCGGGGTGTCAGGGGTCGGCTAATGTAAGCCGCACCCCGAATGTAAGCCGTACCTCGTCGCCGCGCCGCCGCCGCCGCCGCCGCAACCGGCCCATCGGTCGCGGCACACCTCCGCGGCACACCTCCTTTCTGCCAGGCCTCCAAGGGAGGGGAAGAGAGCCAGAAGCATGGCAGCGTGCGCTGCGTCAGAGTGACGTGTCGTCGCTTTGCCCCGCCCCGGCTCGCTTCCCCTCCTTTCCTTTCTCCAAGAAAGGGAGGGAGAAGGGAGCCGGGGGGCGGGGCAGAGCGACGACGCGTCACTCTGGCACAGCGGCGCTTTGCCATGCTTCTGGCTTTCTTCCCCTCCCTTCCTTCGTCCAGAAAGCTGCGCCGCGAAGGTGTGCCGCGGCGGCGTGACGGCGGCGTGGCGATGGGGTACGTCTTAGTTTATATAAGACGTACCCCGACAGTAAGACGGAGGGGGACTTGTCGGGGGGAAAGAAAGTAAGACGCTGTCTTACTTTCGGGGAAACACGGTACTTGAATGAGGCAGAGGGTGTATTGGTCAAAAGAACAAACTGGTCCTTATTCACGACCTATATGGAAGCCCGAAGAAACCCTCAACTGCTGAACAAGTCTCTGATTGACCAGAGCAAGACAGACTGACCCACGTTCAGCTAGAGATTTTGAACTCTAAGGAGGATCCCCACATAGGTAATACAGAGTTTTCAAGGGAGAAGACAAGAAGACGGATGATACCGGAAGTTCCCTTCCCCCTTTCTCCTTCCCTCCCTCCCCTGCCCCTCCTTCTACCCACCCCTCCAACCCTACCTAGAACACAGTTCCACCTCTCTTCCCTCCCGAGCCCCCCCGACCTCCCCACCACCACCCTGTCTATCCCCATCTATTCTCCTGAGGTCCCTCCTTCCTTACCTTTCCTACTATCCTATAACCTAAATTGTTCCACCACTTTTACTGTTATTCGAAAACCCTCAATAAATCCTTTAAAAAAAGAAAGGCTAAAGCCAGCACTTTGAATTGTGCCCGGTAGCAAACTGGCAGCCAGTGGAGCTGGCACAACAGAGGAGTTATTATTATTATTATTATTATTATTCGGGTTTCTATGCCGCCGACTCCCTGAGGCTCGCGGCGGCTCACAGGAACCGAAGGTACAACTACACACAAGCAATGCGATAAAACATCTAAGACAATTAAACAGTTAAAACAGCAAAATACACAACCCCCAGGTACGGTTCAGAAATTAGACAGCGTGACACCCCAGGACAGCGGCTAGAGCGGAACATGGGCAGGACCTACTCACCGAAGGCCTGCTTAAACAAATACGTTTTGCAGGCGCGTCTAAACGGGAGCAGGTCCTTTATAGCCCGCGTTCCAGCCGGGAGGGCGTTCCACAGCGTAGGAGCTATAACGGAGAACGCCCTCCGGCGAGTAGATGTCAGTTTAGCCGATTTCGCCGAGGGTATCTCTAACAAATTAGCATCCTCGGAGCGTAGTGATCTCGGGGGACGGTGTGGGGTGAGTCGGTCCCTCAAGTACGCTGGCCCCAGGCCATGCAAGGCCTTAAAGGGAAGAACCAACACCTTGAAGGAGATCCGGTGCTCGATTGGGAGCCAGTGCAGATCCTGCAAAACAGGTGTGATGTGGCGGCCTGCTGGGGTTCCAGACAGGAGCCGGGCGGCAGTGTTCTGCACCAGCTTGAGCTTCCGGGTCGCCGACAAAGGAAGGCCAACGTAAAGCGCGTTACAGTAATCCAGCCTTGAGATGACCGTAGCTTGGATCACCGTGGCCAGGTCACTCCGGGAGATATAGGGGGCCAGCCTCCGAGCCTGTCGCAGATGAAAAAAAGCAACCTTGCTAACCGCGGAGACCTGGGCCTCCATGGTCAGCTGGGAGTCCAGATGGACCCCCAGGCTCTTAACGGAAGGCGATGGGCATAGCGCCACACCGTCCAGGGTCAGAAGCTGGACGTCTACACCACCCGAGCGGCCCGACCACAAGATCTCCGTCTTCTCGGATTCACCTCAACCTACTGGCACGCAGCCATCCAGTAACGGCCTCGAGGCCGTGTTGGAAATTATCGGGATGGATCCCGGCCTGCCCTCCATCCTCAGAATGAGCTGGGTGTCGTCAGCGTACTGGTGGCACTCCAGCCCATAACTCCGCACCAGCTGTGCAAGCGGCTGCATGTAGATGTTGAATAACAGAGGGGAGAGGATGGCCCCTTGCGAACTCCACAAACTAATGAGGAGCCTCGGAGACCACCTCGCCCCTCCTCACACGCTGAGACCGCTGGTGGAGGAAGGAGGTCAGCCATTTAAGAACTGTCCCCTCACTCCAGCCACGGCCAGGCGGTGGATCAGTAGATTGTGGTCGATCGTGTCAAACGCTGCCGTGAGGTCCAATAACACGAGCAGCGCAGACCCGCCTTGGTCGAGCTGGCAGCGGAGTTGGTCTGTGATGGAGACCAGGACCGTCTCCGTCCCCGTGCCCCGAACGGAAGCCGGACTGGAAGGGGGGTCTAGCCATGTTGCATCATCTAAGAAGGACTGCAACTGCTCCATTACTGCCCTCTCAACTACCTTGCCCAGGTACGAGAGGTTCGACACTGGTCGGTAGTTGGAGGGAACCGCAGGATCTAGTGACGGTTTCTTCAGTAATGGAGCTACCACCGCCTCTTTAAGCACTCTGGGAAGACTCCTTGCTCAAGGGAGCTATTTACGATGTTCAACAGAGGCCTGACGAAGCCCCTCCAGGCAGAATCTAACAAGCCAGGAGGGGCACGGGTCGAGGGAGCAGGTGGTAGGCCTGGTTGCAGCCACAATCTTATCAACAGCATCTGCGTCCAGTGGCCGAAACCGGTACGCTCTCTGAATGGCGCTCCTGTTATCAACCTGGCTGCTGTCCGTTGGACTAGTTGCAGCTTCCGAACAGTCTTCAAAGGCAACCCCACGTAGAGAGCATTGCAGTAATCTATACGGGATGTAACCAGAGCATGGACCACCGTGGCCAAGTCAGACTTCTCAAGGTACGGGCGCAGCTGGCGCACAAGTTTTAACTGTGCAAATGCTCCCCTGGTCACTGCCGAAACCTGGGGTTCCAGGCTCAGTGATGAGTCCAGGATCACGCCCAAACTGCGAACCTGCGTCTTCAGGGGGAGTGTCACCCCGTTTAACACAGGCTGTAACCCTACACATTTTATCATGTTTTACTTTAATTTAGTTAACTATTAAAAGAGTTTTAGCATAGTTATTAGTGTCTATTTGTCTCTGGTTTTTTTTTTGTCTTTTCCTGTTGATATGGCCAGTAGACTAATCCAGTGTTTCCCAACCGCTGTTCCACGGCACACTAGTGTTCCGTGAGCGATCACCTGGTGTGCCGCAGGAAAACCTCTCTTCCCCCCTCTCTTCCCCCTTCTGCTGAACTCCTGCTGCTGCTTGGAGGGGGGGGGGGAGGAAGGGCCAGGCGCCCTGGGGGCTGCTGATCAGGAGCAGGAGGGAGGGCACTTCTCTTCGGACCGCCAGCCGCGAGGAAGTCTCCGAAGTTCAAAAGTAGCCCCTTTTGAATACACAGATCTCCCCAGGCAGGCCTGGCCCGACTTGGGACCCCCTCCATCCTGGTGTTTTGGACTCCAACTCCCACAATCCCTAGCAGCCCCGGGCCCTTCCCTCGGCCGCTTAAGCGGAACAGGAAAGGGGAAGAGCCTGAGGGAGGCCGCTCGGAATTCTGGGAGTTGGAGTCCAAAACAGCCAGAGGGAGGAAGGTTTGCCCGTCCTGCGTGTTCCAAGGAAAAGTTACCGCCGGCTTGCTCCTTTCCGCCGCCACCCCCCTCCCAAAGCGGGCTAGGAAGCGGAGGCCTCCCGCTCTCGCTGGACTTTCGCCCGGCTCCAAGATGGCGCCCGATGCCGGGGGGCGGGGCACTTGCCCTTCCTTCTTCCCTTCGCTCTGACAGCAGGAGCCAATCAGGTGCGTCCGGGGCGGAGGGAGGGAGGGAGACGCCTTGGTCTTTCGAGCCGCGCATGCTCATAGAGAGTGGGGGCGGGGCCAGACGCGCAGGCACAGAAGACGCCTCCCCCTCCCTCCCCTCCACATGCGCACTGTTCCCACTCTGCAGCCAGAAGCAAATTGAGTTGTAATGGGTGCAGAAACACAAAGGCTTGGCGGCCTGATGCTCAATGTCCTTGGATTAGAAGCGGGGGCCCTGGATCGCCTTTCCTGTGGCTGCGAGGAGGGCCTTCCTGTGCTTGGCAGTATATAATAATAATAACAACAACAAACCCTATGAGGAGCGGCTTAAAGAGCTGCTGGGCATGTTTAGCCTGGTGTTTTGGACTCCCAACTCCCAGAATTCCTAGCGGCCTTATTGACAAGGTGGCGATGCTGCCCTCTTTGAAATGGGGTCAGGTGGTGTACCCCAGGATTTTGTAAATGGAAAAAATGTGCCGCGGCTCAAAAAAGGTTGGGACACACTGGACTAATCAATAAATAGCTCTATCTATCCATCAGTGGCCAATATTAAGCAAATGATTACCAGAAATGAAGCCATATTGCTTGCTGCGGTTATCAGAACAAGATCAAAGACACTAAATAGTTGTTTTGAAACTACAGTACAGTACTCCGCTACCTTGTCTATATATATAGAGGGGCAAGGATGTCTCCGGGGGTTCCCCGCTTCTCTGCGGGGTTCCTCAGGGGGCTATTCTCTCCCCCCTCTTATTTAACATCTATATGCGACCACTTGCCCAGCTGGTGCGTAGTTTTGGGCTGGTGTGCCATCAGTACGCTGATGACACCCAGCTTATCCTGAAGATGGAGGGCAGCCTCGAATCCGTACCCGATAATTTCCATCGTTGCCTTGAGGCCGTCACTGGATGGCTGCGAGCCAGTAGGTTGAAGGCGAATCCGGCAAAGACGGAGATCCTGTGGCTGGGTCCTCCGGGCTGTAGGGATGTCCAGCTTCCAACCCTGGACGGCGTGACATTATGTCCGTCGCCCTCTGTTAAGAGCTTAGGAGTGACCCTGGACCCCCTGTTGTCGACGGAGGCCCACGTCTCCAGCGTCAGCAGGGCAGCATTTTTCCATCTTCGCCAGGCGAGGAAGCTGGCCCCCTATTTGTCCCGGGCGCGACTTAGCCACAGTGGTCCACGCCCCGGTCATCTCGAGGCTGGACTACTGTAACGCTCTTGACATTGGCCGTCCGCTGTCGGTAATCCGGAGACTCAAGCTGGTGCAGAACGCCGCAGCGCGACTCCTGGCGGGGGTCCCGATTGGCCACCACATCACGCCAATCCTGCGCGAACTGCACTGGCTCCCAATTTAATGCCGGATTGCCTTCAAAGTGTTAGTCCTGACTTTCAAGGCCTTACATGGTCTGGGGCCAGTGTACCTGCGGGACCGCCTTGTCCCATACCATCCCACCAGATCACTGCGCTCCGAAGAGCTAAGCCTCCTGGTCATCCCAAATGTGAAGACCTACCATCTGTCCGCAACACGCCGGCGGGCTGTCTCTGTTGCAGCCCCTACCCTGTGGAACGCACTGCCCGCCGGCATCCGTGCCACCCAGGGCCTCCTCCCGTTCAGGAGAGCAGTCAAGACATCGCTGTTCCAGCAAGCCTTCGGGGTCAGCTAGACTGTAGCCCGCGCTGCGACTCCATCTGCTGTTTCAACTGTTCTAATTGTAATTCTATTCTAATGGTGTTACTGTGGTTTATGAGATATCTGTCAATTGTATTTTACGAACTGTTGTGAGTCGCCCGAGCCGTTGGGGGCGGCAGAAAAATACAAAATAATGAATAAATATATAAATATATAAAAAAGAGCTGTCGTGCTTACAGGCTTATAGACAGCAAAACCACACAACGCAGACACACCAAACCAGGCCACACGCACACACACAACTCAACGGGGTATGTTTACCACCCGAAAAGGTTTTTTAAAAAATTAAACAAAACGGGCAAAATTAAGAAAAACGAATTGGACTACAACTCCCATCAACTCCCACGCTAAAACATCACAGCGCATGCGTGGTAGTCACTCCAGCGCATGCAAACCCCTCCTCTCCCACCCCCTGCCAGCGCGGAGAAAACTGGAAGAAGGCCCGCCATCTTACCAAAGGCCCGCAGCTCGACTGCTGCCTTGGCCTGGCCTCCCAGTCTCCTGTGGCCAGCGGGGGAATGGCTGGTGGCGGCGCTGGCTGCTGGAGACCTAAAAGGAGGAGGGAGGCCCGCTGTCTCCGCCGAAGCCGGGGCTTTGCCAAGGATGACGGGCCTCTCTCTTCCTTTTACGTCTTCAGCAGCCAGAGCCGCCGCCTCAAAAACAGGCCTTGCCGGGGGGGCTCCGAGGCTTGGCAGCGAGAAGGAAGGAAAACGGAAGGAAAGCAGGGAGGGAGTGGATGAGGAAGGAACGGAAGGGGGGGGGACGAAGGAAGGTAGGATGATGAATGGAAGGGAAGAGAAAGGAAGGAGACCCCCCAAAGGCCACCCAGTCCAAAACCCTTTTCCCCGGAGGAAAAGCCTGTTGCTCAGTTACAGACTTCCAACTTACAAGTTACTCATAGTTAACAGCTGGGCTGGACTGGATGGCCTTTGGGGGTCCCTTCCAATCTATTATATAAAGGGGTTCCCGTCATGGAACGACCGTCCCAAACAGAGAAACCTTACAACGCAGAAACACCAAACTTGCCAACAGAAATAGGCCTCAAGCAAGGTACGTTTGTAGCAAAGAAACTCCCCCCTAAAAGGCCCCCAGGGCAGAGCATTTGCATTACATGATTGGCTGCCTGTACTGGCTCCTGTACTGGCCAGCCAACATGAACATTCCGACCCATAATAAACTGTCAGAGGAGGAGAAGGCAAAGGGCTGAGGCACAAACACAAACACCCAATTCACTTCCCACAGAAAATTTACACCCCTACAAATCACAGACCACGCCCAAAATTGACAGTAAGGCTTCATTAACTTAATTTCCCTGACTAAGCCTCACTTAATGGAATGCTGTTTACGCTTTGAATTGACAGTAAGGCTTCATTAACTTGATTCTCCCTACTACGCCTCAGCTCGCTGGACATTGTGTATGGCCTGAATTGACAGTAAGGCTTCATTAACTTGCTGTTCCTGACTAGGCCTCAGCTCATGGGACATTGTGTATGGCCTGAATTTACAGTAACCTACCTTGGCACACAGAGCCCCTATGACCCACGCTACATTCTACTACAGTTTGGAGGAGGGTGGACCATGGATTATGGGACTTGAAGTACCTCCATGGATAATGGGATTTGTACTACTTCACAACCCATCATTCCCCACAGACCACTGTGGCCCAGAACCAAGACCGATAAAGACCAAACTTGCCACACAATGCCCCCCCATGACCCACACTCCATCCGACTGCAGTTCAGATGACACACCATGGATAATGGGATTTCAAGTACCTCCACTCACTTCCAAAGTACCCCACCCACACAAGCATCAACCTCTACATCAACACAGCAGACGGAAAGACAAAAAACATTGTATAATCGCAAGCTATGCAGAACGCCAGCAACACCACACACCAAAAACTCCCCAAGACTTCAACATCCCACCCACCAGAACAACCCACAACGACACAGCCATGGCCCCAACAACACCATAACTAACAACAATTCCAACCCTTACATACTCAGACTTTCTCGCATCTCCTAAATAGGGCACAGCAACGCGTGCCGGGTACAGCTAGTTCTATATATTTATTTTTCATTCATATATCTACACACAAACACAGGCAGTCCCCAAGTTACAAACATCCCACTTAGAAACGACTCATAGTTAAGAACACAGCTGGATTGGATGGCTTTTAGGGGTTGCAGTTCATTTGATTGCGCTTTTCTACTACGCCACAGCAACGCGTGGCCGGGTACAGCTAGTATCTTATTAAATCAGCTCATGTTGCATGAATTGAATGTATATGATCCAAAAAAACTGTAGACCAATCTTCTTGCTGTGCTATCTTTACAAAGTTCTGGAGAGATTTATTCTGCATAGGATTATGGAAAAAATAGGCCTGTGCACGACTCCACCGCAAGCTGGTTTCAGGAAAGGCCAAAGCTGCACATCACAAGGGCTGAACCTGACTCAGCACATACAAGAAGGTTTTGAAAGGCAGCAGAAAAAAGCTGTCGCTCATAGACCTGCCAGCAGCTTATGTAAATCATCACCTTCTCCTGAGAAAAAAATTATAATATCACAAAGGAATACCACCTCACCCACTTCGAAGGAATTCTGCTACAAAACAATAGGTTTTTTGTTGAATTCCAGAGCCAGAGAAGCAGATGGCGAAAACAGAAGAACGGTCTCCCTCAGGGGAGTGTGCTTGCTCCATCCATGTTTAACATTTATACAAATGACTAGCTTGGGGACCCGGCCCTGCCCGGGTTATTTGTGAAGCGCAGCAGGATGTAGAGTGGGTCATGGGGGCTCTGTGTGCCAAGTTTGGTCTTGATCCATCATTATTGGGAGTTGCAGTGGTATCATGAAATTACTGAAGGTAGTGCAAGTCCCATCATCTCTGCCCCCCCCAAGTGTAGTAGGATGTAGATTGGGTCATGGGGGCTCTGTGTGCTAAGTTTGGTCTGTATTGGTGAATGGATGAGGGATGCATTGTTTTTCAGAAGTGAGTGAAGGTACTTCAAGTCCCATCATCTGTGGTCCGTCTCACAGTAAACTGCACCAGGCTGTAGAGTGGGTCATGAGGGCTCTGTGTGCCAGATTTGGTGTTGATCAGTCATTGAATTAGGTTTGTAGCAGGATTGGGAAGTGAGGGAAGGTACTGCAAGTCCCATCATCCATGTTCTGTCCCCTCCAAACTTCAGTAGGATGTAGAGTGGGTCACTGGGGCTCTGTGTGCCAAGTGTGGACTTTCTCGGTGGTGTAAGGGGGCCACAGTGGTCTGGGGGAACAGAGGGGTGTGAAAATACTACAAATTCCATCATCCATTGTCAGTCCTCCCCCGAACCTCACCAGGACGTGAAGGCAGTCATGGGGGTTATGTGTGCCAAGTTTGGTCTCGATCGGTAATTGGATGAGGGTCGCAGCGGACTTGGGAAGTGAGTAGAGGTACTTCAAGTCCCATCATCCATGGTCCACCCTCCTCCAAACTGCAGCAGAATGTAGAGTGGGTCATGAGGGCTCTGTGTGGCAAGTTTGGTGTTGATCAATCATAGGATTAGGTTTGTAGCAGTCTTGGAAAGTGAGGGAAGGTACTGCAAGACCCATCATCCATGTTCTGTTCCCCTCCAAACATCAGTAGGATGTGGACTGGGTCACTGGGGCTCTGTGTGCCAAGTGTGGTCTTTATCAGTGTTTGTTGGGGGCCACAGTGGTCTGTGGGAACAGAGGGGTGTAAAAGTACTACAAATCCCATCATCCATTGTCAGTCCTCCCCCAAACCTCACCAGGACGTGAAGGCAGTCATGGGGGTTATGTGTGCCAAGTTTAGTCTCGATCAGTGATTGGATGAGGGTTGCAGCGGACTTGGGAAGTGAGTAGAGGCACTTCAAGTCCCATCATCCATGGTCCACCCTCCTCTGAACTGCACCAGGACGTAGAGTGGGTCATGGGGGCTGTGTGTGCTGAGTGTGGTCTGTATTGGTCCTTTTTGGTGGCCTCAGTGGTCTGTGGGAACCAAAGTGTTGGAAAGTACTACAAATCCCATAATCCGTGGGTCATGTCCCCCGACCCGCACCAGGACGTAAAGGGGGTTAGGGGGGCTCTGTGTACCAAGTTTGGTGCAGGTCGCTGTGGCCTGTGAAAGTGGCTGCCACATATCCGCCCTGGCCTGTGAAAGTGGCTGCCACATATCCGTCCTGGCCTGTGAAAGTGGCTGCTTCCGCCCTTCTGCCCTCCCGCCCTCCGCATACACACATACACACATACACACACACATACAAACATTCCGTTTTATAAAGGTATACAGATACAGATACAGATGTGCCACTGCCAGAAGGGACAGAAAGTTTAATCCAGTGTTATTCAACCTTTTTTGAGCCGCAGCACATTTTTTACATTTACAACATCCTGGGGCACAACACCAACCAAAATGACACAAAACGGCACTCTAAAACAGTAATACATATAGTTAATATGTTTTTAAATGTATTTATACACTCAGTGTGAAATCTAGGCCTGTTTCGATGAACACAACATAGATATCCTGGCAGGAATGGCAGAAAGACACACATGAAGCTCTTGCTCAACAGCTGTCAGTCTCTCTCTGTTTTTAGTTTTTATCACAGTCAAGCTAGAGAAGCTCATCTCACACAGATATGTGGTTGAAAATGGGAGCAATGTCAAAACAGCTTTGTCGGCCAGAATGGGGAACTCCCTGGCAACAGATAACCAAAAACTGTCCAAAGGAAGATCAGCACATTTTAGCTTTAAACTACGATCTTGTTTCAGTTCAATTTATAGATAACACAAAATCAAAGAGCATCCTGAACTCTTGCAACAATGGAAGTGAACCAAACTTGGCATATTGAACTCTCATTACCAACAGAAAGCACTGAAAGGGTATTAGAGGTTCCAATTTCCCATGGAACACCTGATGATCACTCACAACACACTAGTGTGCCCCGGCACACTGGTTGAGAAACACTGGTTAATCTATGCCAAAGGTGGGCATCCTACGGCCCATGGGCCAGATGCGGCCCGGCAGCCGATTCTGTCCAGCCTGGGGAGAAGGGCGTCGGGGGCGGGGCCAAGAGGAAGGGGCGCCGCTGCCACCATCCCATCGCGTGCTCTGTGGGGCCTGTGTCGGCAGACAGGCGAAGGAGCGGCAGCTTTGGAGTGCATGTCATCCCTGGAGGCGATCCGGGCCTGCAGCGGGAGCATTCGGCGACCTACGGCGGCCGATCGCCCTGGCGACCCGGAAGGCTTGATCACCTTCCGGGTCGCCAGGGCAATCAGCCGCCTCAGATCGCTGACTGCTCCCCCTACAGGCCCGGATTGCCTCCACGGATGGCAGGCACTCCATAGCAGGGTAATCAGCTGGGGAACGGCTGGGGGCAGAGCGGGCGTAGGCCTGCAGCCTCCGATCGCCTGCTGCTCTGCTCTCCTCTGCTGTGGTGGCGGCTGGGTCCGCTTTGCCATCCTCTGGGCTGGGGCCATTGGGCCATTCCATCTTGGTTCGCACCTTATTTATTTATTTATTTCCACCATTTCTAACCCGCTTCTTCTCAACCCCCGAGGATTACAGTTAAAACAGTATTCCATCCATCCAGCATTTGACACGGTCGACCACAATCTTTTGATCCACCGCCTGGCCATGGCTGGAGTAAGGGGGACAGCTCTTAAATGGCTACCCTCCTTCCTCCACCAGCGGTCTCAGCGTGTGAGGAGGGGCGGAGTGGTCTCCAGGAGCTCCCCATTAGTTTGTGGGGTCCCTCAGGGGCCATTCTTTCCCCTCTATTATTTAACATCTACATGCAGCCGCGTGCACAGCTGGTGCGGAGTTTTGGGCTTGAGTGTCATCAGTATGCTGATGACACCCAGCTCATTCTGAGGGTGGAGGACAGGTCTGGACCCCCCCCGAAAATTTCCAGCGCTGCCTCGAAGCCGTTACTGGATGGCTGCGAGCCAGTAGGTTGAGGGTGAATCCGGCGAAGACGGAGATCTTGTGGCCGGGTCGTCCGGGCGGTGGGGATGTCCAGCTTCCAACCCTGGACGGTGCGGTGTTATGCCCATCGTCTTCCGTGAAGAGCCTGGGGGTCCACTTGGACTCCCAGCTGGCCATGGAGACCCAGGTCTCTGTGGTCAGCAAGATCGCCTTCTTTCATCTCCGACAGGCAAGGAGGCTGGCCAGGGGGCCTGTCCTGGTCCGACCTGGCTACGGTGATCCAAGCCACGGTCATCTCGAGGCTAGATTACTGTAACGCTCTTTACGTTGGCCTTCCTTTGTCGGTGATCCGGAAGCTCAAGCTGGTGCAGAACACCGCCGCCCGGCTCCTGTCTGGCTCCCCAGCAGGGTGCCACATAACACCTATTTTGCAGGATCTGCACTGGCTGCCTATTGAGCACCGGATTGCCTTCAAAGTGTTGGTTCTTACCTTTAAGGCCTTACACGGCCTGGGGCCAGCGTATCTGAGGGACCGTCTCACCCCATACTACCCTACGAGATCACTTCGCTCGGAGGATTCCAACCTGCTAGCCGTCCCCTCCGTTAAAGTGGCCAAAAAAAACTGCCACCCGACGAAGGGCCTTCTCGGTCATAGCGCCGGTATTGTGGAATGCCCTCCCGGCAGCTACACGAGCAATCCCAGACTTACTCCCGCTTAGGCGGGCATGTAAGACCCACCTCTTCCGGCTGGCTTTTCAGTTATAGGCCCACCGGGTCCCCCATGCCACGCCAACATTGCTCGACCACTGTAACTACCCAACCGTGTTTTAATGATGTTTTTATTGTGTATTTTTATTCTGTATTTTATATTGCATTTTAAAGTGTCTTTGTTCATTGTATGTTATTCTGCTTTCTGGCTGTGAGCCGCCCCGAGCCTATTTGGGAGTGGCGGCATAGAAGCCGAGTAAATAAATAAATAAATAAATAAGCGTTAGGTCTTGTCCACCAGATTGCCATCTCAATCCAATCAAAGTGCCGTATCGTGCTAAAGTGCAAACGCTTGGTCCCATAACCAGGATTTCACTTTTTTTCTGAATGCCTGGAGGGATGACGCTGATCGAATATCAATAGGGAGTGCGTTCCACAGACGGGGAGCCACTACCGAGAAGGCCCTATCCCTCGTCCCCACCAACCGCATTTGAGATGTAGGCGGGAGCGAGAGCAGGGCCTCCCCGGATGATCTTAAGGTACAGGATGGGACGTAGCGGTTGATGCGTTCGGACAAGTAAGCTGGGCCAGAACCGTATAGAGCTTTAAAGGTCAATACCAGCACTTTGAATTGAGCCCGGAATTGGACAGGCAGCCAGTGGAGCTCACACAACAGGGGGGTGGTATGCTCCCTGAATGTAGCTCCCGTTAGTAGTCTGCCTGCCGCCCGTTGCACTAATTAGTTTCCGAACTGTCTTCAAAGGCAGCCCCACGTAGAGTGCATTGTAGTAATCTATTCCGGATGTGACCAGAGCGTGGACCACCGTAGCCAGATCAGACTTCCCAAGGTACGGGCGCAGCTGGCGCACGAGTCTTAACTGTGCAAAAGCTCCCCTGGCCACCGCTGAGACCTGGGGTTCCAGGCTCAGCGATGAGTCCAGGATCACTCCCAACCTGCGAACCTGCGTCTTCAGGGGGAGTCCAACCCCATCCAACACAGGCTGTAACCCTATGCCCTGTTCGGCCTTTCGACTGACCAGGAGGACCTCTTGTCTGGATTCAGTTTCAATTTGCTAGCCCTCATCCAGTCCGACACAGCAGCCAAGCCCAGGTTCAAAGTCTGAACAGCCTCCTTGGTGACAGGTGGGAAGGAGTGACAGATCTGGACGTCATCTGCGTACAGGTAACACCTTACTCCGAAACTCCGAATGATCTCTCCTTGTCTTCTTGAATTTATTTTAATTTTATTTTAGTGGTTTTTATTATTTTTTATAATAATTTTATTATAATAATATAATAATATAATAAATAATATAACATGTTATATTATATTATAATTTCAATATATTATAATCTATATATATAAAGGAGGATCCGTCATCGAACGACTGCCATAGACAGAGAAACCTTCCAAGGCAGAGACACCAAACTTGGCAACAAAAATAGGCCTCAGGCAAGGAAGGTTTTTAGCAAAGAAACTTTCCCCCCCAAAACCTAGAAGGCCCCCAAAACAACGATACAAAAAAACCCTACATTTCCCAGCGTCCTCTGCGGCCGCCAGTGAATCCCATTGGCCAACATCGGCCCACACAAAATGCCGGGAGGTTGAGTAACGGTGGGCGGAGCCAGCCAAGGCTAGGTTAGAATGCTGAGTGAATTGAATTTAGTCAGTTGGTGTTTGTGGGTTAAACTGTCAAGACCAAGCTCTAGGAGGGAGCAGGTTCTTAGTGGCAGTCGGAGTTTGGAACTGTAGTTCTGATAGATTGTGCTTTACAAACACCACACCCACAACATGACAGCCACACAACTCGCGATGCCTACCTCTACAGACCCACAACACAACTCACAACACACACAACGCATACATACCACTGCTAAACAGAAACCAGCACAGTACAACCAACTAACACACCCTACATACACACCGTACATCCATACCACACTACCACTGTACACTCACAACAAACTACACACTCAACACCACAAACTCTTCTCCAAGCACCATCCCATCCACACACCACCAATCCTCCACTTTACAAACACCACACCCACAACATGACAGCCACACAACTCGCAATGCCTACCTCTACAGACCCACAACACAACAGACACACAACACACACAATGCATACATACCACTGCTAAACAGAAACCTACACAGTACAACCAACTAACATAGGAGGACATAACAACTACCAGGAGGACATAACACTAACACAAATAGGGCACCAGGGACACAGGTACCACTGACAAACACATACCGCCGGAATAACACAAATTTGCAAAACCCATTAAAAAAAACCACAATCCTGCAACACAAAAACCCACCCCAACCAAAATTCACAACAAACACCACTGGCAAAAGCAACACCCCCTCCACATCACAACCAACACACAGCCAGACTGAGACAACTATGTCACCACAACACACACAAAATACACCCCACAAATACCTGACAATTTCCCCAACACAAAACCCAGGACTGCACTCACTACTCACCTCCACACACACCTCCAAATACACACACGTCCCAGGCACAATACTCCAGCAATTCCTACCCACACAACACAACACAACTTCCTATCACAACCCATCCCCCCAACCTTACGGGACCCCGCACACACAACACCTACCACCACCACAAACAAAAACCAACTCCACCTATACTCCAACCACAACACAACACTGCACTGCACTGATACTCTACAAACACACACAAACACCCAAAACACCCCACCCACACAAGCATTTCACAACATACTACCACCCACAATGCCACCACACGCCCACTAACTCACCAAAAAAGTAATACCTACACACAACACAATAACACAACCTTGCGTCTCCTAAATAGGGCACAGCAACACGTGCCGGGTACAGCTAGTGTCTATATATATACTATAATTTAATAATTATGATATTAATACTAATAATATATGAATATTTCTTGATATATTAATATGTTAATATTAATGATGTGTAATATATAGTAACTATAGTAAGTAAATAAATAATGTAGATTAGAATGCAGTTCCGCCTTCAGGTGCGGCCCTCCATAATATTTTTTGGATCTCGTGTGGCCCCTTGGAAAAAATAATTGCCCATCCCTGATCTATGCTGATGATCGTGCCATCACCACCCGAGCAGGAAGCCTTGAAATGGTTGAACAGAAGCTCTCTGAAGCTTTAGGTGCTCTTACTGCATATAGCAGGGAAAACCAGCTGATTCCTAATCCCTCTTAAACACAAACACACGTTTTTCATCTTAAGAACAGGCAAGCATCTCAAGCTCTGAGGAGTCCCACTGGAGCATTGCAACATACCAAAATACTGGGAGTCACTCTGACTTATAGAAGCACTGCTTGACTATCAAGCCAAAAATGGGTGCTAGAAACAATATCATACAAAAGCTGTCTGGCACAACCTGGAGATCACAACAAGACACAGTGAAGACATCTGCCCTTGCGCTTTGCTACTCTGCTGCTGAGTATGCATGCCCAATGTGGAACACATGTCACCATGTTAAACTATCTAGTCCGTGAGATGCTTTTTGCTGACAATGCTGCCCCTGTCGCCTATTCAGAAGCAGCCCTGCAGCGCCTGACATCCTGCTTGGCAGCAGCTGCAGAGCTGTTTGCGCTGAAAGTTAGCCTGAAGAAAAATGAAGTCCTCTACCAGCCCGCACCACAGGAAGAACACCATCACCCCCACGTCAGCATAGGCACATCTGTGCTTAAGTCCGTTCAGCAGTTCACCTCCCTGGGAAGCATCATCTCTTCAGACGCCAAGATGGATAAAGAGAGAGATCACAGATTAGGAAAGGCATAGAGTGCATTCGGAAGGCTTCACAAGAGAGTCTGGAGCAACAAGCACCTGAGGCAAAGCACCAAAATCAGTGTGTACAGAGCTATCGTACTGTCTATTCTCCTCTATGGGTCTGAAACATGGGTCACCTATCGCCAACACCTACGACTCCTCGAACGCTTTCATCAGCGCTGTCTTCACACAATCCTAAGTATACACTGGTATTTGCATAAAGGACTCCGATTGGCCAAACACATTCCAACATTCTAAAGCGACTCAGAGGGAAAAGGAAAGGCCTCAGGCAGTCAGCCACTGCGGCCCACAGCAATGACGGATCAGGACCAAACTTGGCAAACAGGGGAACAATGCCCCACTTCACAACCTGGTGTGGATTATTTATTTATTTATTTATTTATTTATTTCACTCGGCTTCTATGCCGCCACTCCCGGCGGGCTCGGGGCGGCTCACAACAGTAAAAATATCACAAGATAAAAATAGTGGCACAGGATAAAACACACTAAAACATCATAAAACCTTATTAGCGGCTACAATAATAACAGTTAAAAGCAACAGGATAAGATTAGCTACCAACAGGGGGTGCAGCCCACTGTCCTACACGTGGAAGGCAAGCTGGAAGAGGTGGGTCTTGCACGCCCGCCTGAAGGGGAGTAGATCATGGATGGCCCGCACATCTGCAGGGAGGGCGTTCCAGAGTGTCGGTGCGGTCACCGAGAATGCCCTGCGACTTGTGGCCGTTAGTTTGGCCATTTTTACCGAGGGAACAGTCAGGAGATTGGTATCCTCGGAGCGGAGTGGTCTCATAGGGCAGTATGGGGTGAGACGGTCCCTCAGGTACGCTGGCCCCAGGCCGTGCAAGGCCTTAAAGGTAAGAACCAACACTTTGAAGGTGCTCAATTGGCAGCCAGTGCAGGTCCTGCAAGGTGGGTGTTATGTGGCAGCCTGCTGGTAAGCCAGACAGCAGCCAGGCGGCAGAGTTCTGCATCAGCCTGAGCTTCCGGGTCACCGACAGAGGAAGGCCAACGTAAAGTGCGTTACAGTAGTCCAGCCTGGAGATGACCGTGGCTTGGATCACAGTGGCCAGGTCGTTCCGGGATAGATAGGGGGCCAGCCTCCTCGCCTGTCTTAGATGAAAAAAAGCAGACTTGCTGACCGCAGAGACCTGGGTCTCCATGGACAGCTGGGAGTCCAAGTGGACCCCCAGGCTCTTTACGGAAGACGATGGGCATAACGCCACACCGTCCAGGCTTGGAAGTTGGACATCCCCACCACCCGGGCGGCCCAGCCACAAGATCTCCGTCTTCGCCGGATTCACCCTCAACCTACTGGCTCGCAGCCATCCAGTAACGGCTTCGAGGCAACGTTGGAAATTATCGGGGACGGTTTCGGGCCTGCCCTCCATCCTCAGAATGAGCTGGGTGTCGTCAGCGTACTGGTGGCCAAGATTACATGATATATTATTATATTATACAGTTGTCTTATATGGATTTCCATGTACATGTTTGAGATGATACATGTTCACCATCTTAACCCCGCCCTGAGGAAGGAGAGTCGAAACGGGATTGGGACATAGAGGGAGCGTCCTCTTTCTATTTGTGCATAGAATTATACATTTTGATACTGTTTGCATGGTGCATATATGATTTAAGCCTAGGCTTATGCTTATTTTGTAGTCCAAGTGGACCCACAGGCTCTTAACGGAAGACGTTGGGCATAACGCCGCACCGTCCAGGCTCGGAAGCTGGACATCTACATCACCCGGGCGGCCCAACCACAAGATCTCCGTCTTCGCCGGATTCACCCTCAACCTACTGGCTCGCAGCCATCCAGTAACGGCTTCGAGGCAGTGTTGGAAATTATCGGGGACGGGCTCCGGCCTGCCCTCCATCCTCAGAATGAGCTGGGTGTCGTCAGCGTACTGGTGGCACTCAAGCCCATAACTCCGCACCAGCTGTGCAAGCGGCTGCATGTAGATGTTAAATAACAAGGGGGAGAGGATGGCCCCCTGAGGAACCCCACAAACTAATGGGGAGCCCTCAGAGACCACCCCGCCCCTCCTCACACGCTGAGCCCGCTGGTGGAGGAAGGAGGTCAGCCATTTCAGGGCTGTCCCCCTCACTCCAGCCATGGCCAGGCGGTGGATCAAAAGATTGTGGTCGACCGTGTAAAAACGCTGCCGTGAGGTCCAATAACACGAGCAGCGCAGACCTGCCTTGGTCGAGCTGGCAGGATGGGCCACGAATGATGGGATTTGCAGTACATTCACCACACACACTTCCCAAACAACACTGTAGCCCTTAAAAATCACATACCACGCCCAAACGGCCCCAGAATGAGGGGATTGGTTGCCACTGAAATCGTATTTGCATAACAGACTCCGAATGGCCACCCACATTCCAACATTCTAAGGTGACTCAGAGGAAAAAGGAAAAGCCTCAGTCAGTCATACACTGCAGCCCACAGCAGTGACGGATCAGGACCAAAACTTGGCAAACAGGGGCCCAATGGCCCACTTCACAACCTGGTGTGGTTTAGGGCAGGATGGGCCACGAATGATGGGATATAAAGTACCTTCACCTCATTCACTTCCAAAACAACACTGTAGCCCCTATAAATGACAGACCAGGCCCAAATTGACAGCAAGGTTTCCTTAACTTGATTTTCCTGACTAGGCCTCAGCTCATGGGATGTTGTTAGGCTTCCTCAACTTGATTTTCCTGACTAGGCCTCAGCTCATGGGATATTGATAGGCTTCCTCAACTTGATTTTCCTGACTAGGCCTCAGCTCATGGGATATTGTTAGGCTTCCTCAACTTGATTTTCCTGACTAGGCCTCAGCTCATGGGATATTGATAGGCTTCCTCAACTTGATTTTCCTGACTAGGCCTCAGCTCATGGGATATTGTTAGGCTTCCTCAACTTGATCTTCCTGACTAGGCCTCAGCTCCTGGGATACTGTTAGGCTTCCTCAACTTGATTTTCCTGACTAGGCCTCAGCTCATGGGATATTGTTAGGCTTCCTCAACTTGATTTTCCTGACTAGGCCTCAGCTCATGGGATATTGTTAGGCTTCCTCAACTTGATTTTCCTGACTAGGCCTCAGCTCATGGGATATTGTTAGGCTTCCTCAACTTGATTTTCCTGACTAGGCCTCAGCTCATGGGATATTGTTAGGCTTCCTCAACTTGATTTTCCTGACTAGGCCTCAGCTCATGGGATATTGTTAGGCTTCCTCAACTTGATTTTCCTGACTAGGCCTCAGCTCATGGGATATTGTTAGGCTTCCTCAACTTGATTTTCCTGACTAGGCCTCAGCTCATGGGATATTGTTAGGCTTCCTCAACTTGATTTTCCTGACTAGGCCTCAGCTCATGGGATATTGTTAGGCTTCCTCAACTTGATTTTCCTGACTAGGCCTCAGCTCATGGGATATTGTTAGGCTTCCTCAACTTGATTTTCCTGACTAGGCCTCAGCTCATGGGATATTGTTAGGCTTCCTCAACTTGATTTTCCTGACTAGGCCTCAGCTCATGGGATATTGTTAGGCTTCCTCAACTTGATTTTCCTGACTAGGCCTCAGCTCATGGGATATTGTTAGGCTTCCTCAACTTGATTTTCCTGACTAGGCCTCAGCTCATGGGATATTGTTAGGCTTCCTCAACTTGATTTTCCTGACTAGGCCTCAGCTCATGGGATATTGTTAGGCTTCCTCAACTTGATTTTCCTGACTAGGCCTCAGCTCATGGGATATTGTTAGGCTTCCTCAACTTGATTTTCCTGACTAGGCCTCAGCTCATGGGATATTGTTAGCTTCCTCAACTTGATTTTCCTGACTAGGCCTCAGCTCATGGGATGTTGTTAGGCTCCCTCAACTTGATTTTCCTGACTAGGCCTCAGCTCATGGGATATTGTTAGGCTTCCTCAACTTGATTTTCCTGACTAGGCCTCAGCTCATGGGATATTGTTAGGCTTCCTCAACTTGATTTTCCTGACTAGGCCTCAGCTCATGGGATATTGTTAGGCTCCCTCAACTTGATTTTCCTGACTAGGCCTCAGCTCATGGGATACTATTAGGCTTCCTCAACTTGATTTTCCTGACTAGGCCTCGGCTCATGGGATATTGTTAGGCTTCCTCAACTTGATTTTCCTGACTAGGCCTCAGCTCATGGGATATTGTTAGGCTTCCTCAACTTGATTTTCCTGACTAGGCCTCAGCTCATGGGATATTGTTAGGCTTCCTTAACTTGATTTTCCTGACTAGGCCTCAGCTCATGGGATATTGTTAGGCTTCCTAACTTGATTTTCCTGACTAGGCCTCAGCTCATGGGATATTGTTAGGCTTCCTCAACTTGATTTTTCCTGACTAGGCCTCAGCTCGTGGGATATTGTTAGGCTTCCTCAACTTGATTTTCCCGACTAGGCCTCAGCTCATGGGATATTGTTAGGCTTCCTCAACTTGATTTTCCTGACTAGGCCTCAGCTCATGGGATATTGTTAGGCTTCCTCAACTTGATTTTCCTGACTAGGCCTCAGCTCATGGGATATTGTTAGGCTTCCTCAACTTGATTTTCCTGACTAGGCCTCAGCTCATGGGATGTTGTTAGGCTCCCTCAACTTGATTTTCCTGACTAGGCCCCCGGGACTCACAGTACCTTCACTAAGTTCTTGAGACCACTGCAAGCCACATAAACATCTAATAGGAACCAACCTTGGCACACAATGCCTTCCTCAAATAACCCGGGCACCGCCGGGTCCTCAGCTAGTGTGTGTGTGTGTGCGTGTATGGAGGGCAGGAATTATGATAAAAGGCTTCCATGCTGTATGCTTCACGTATCTATTTCACGTTTGGCTTTTTATCTGTTGGTGTTTTTTGATTATCGTTATCGGATACGTTTCGCAACAGTCTTTGGCTGCAAAGCAGTCAACCCAGCTCACTATTTCACGTTTTCGTGACATTTTGGGTCTGTCTTATCAAAGTATTGTGCAATGAAGACGCAAACAGGCTAAGGAGGACACGGCTGTAGAGGGGAGCACGCATAAGTCTCCGGGTGAAGGATGAAGAAGCAGGGAAAGGAGCCTTAGAATCTTATAGTGGAAGGTAAACAGCACAAGGATCATGACAGGCCATCTGCAACTTATGAACAAGAGAGGTTCTGTAGGCCTGTTCTTAAGTTGAATTTGTATGGAAGCCGTAACAGGGACATTCCTTAAGTGTAACTTGTTGTTGTTAGTATTAATACCTCACTTTTTCATTCCACAAAGCAGACTCAAAGCAGTTACGCATCTATTAATAGTATTAGAATGTATTAATACTATTTATTTATTATTTATTTATTTACATCATTTATACCCCGCCCATATCAGCCGAAAGGCGACTCAGGGCGGCGAACAATCGGCATTAATTCGATGCCATCTTAAAACATACATCAATATTTATTTATTATTTATTTATTAATTCACACTTGTTAGTCGCCACTCCCAGTGTGGCTCGGGGCAACTTACATAGCGAAAGCACAAGGCAAACACAGTCATAAAACAGTAAAATCGCAGTAAAAACACAATAAGAACACAATAAAATAGTACAAGGTATTACTATTACTATTACAAGTTGTGTGCAAGAATTGCGGAGGCCATTAGCAGAGGGTCAGTGGCTTTAGTCCCCAAAAGCCTGTCGAAACAGGAGCGTTTTGCAAGCCTTCCGGAATGCCAAAAGATCTGAGATGGCCCGGATGTTAGAAGTCAGTGCATTCCACAGAACAGGGGCCACTACCGAGAAGGCCCTCCTTCTTGTGGCCGTAAGATGGTACCGTTTAAAACTAGGAACATCCAAGAGTAGTTCAGACTCAGAAGATAGTGGCCTATTAAATTGAACGCGGAAACACAATAGGCTAGATACTGTTGGTGTTAAACTGTAGAGTTGAACGGAGTTTTAACATTTATATTGTTTTATTTTCTGTACAATGTGACGTTGGTCCTTGACCGTAAATAAATATCTATCTATCTAGTGGCCTAGTGGGACAGTATGGGATGAGGCAGTCCCTGAGGTACACTGGCCCCAGACCGTTCAAGGCCTTAAAGGTCAGTACCAATACCTTGAAAGTGATCCGGCATTCCACCGGTAGCCAGTGCAGCTCACGAAGGACCGGTGTAATATGGCTGGACATAGTTACACCAGCCAGCAGCCGAGCTGCCGCATTCTGGACCAGTTTCAGTTTGCGGATCACCAGCAAAGGAAGGCCAACGTAGAGAGCATTACAGTAGTCTAGTCTTGAGATGACCGTGGCTTGGACCACTGTGGCTAGGTCGCGACGGGAAAGGTAGGGAGCCAGCTTCCTCGCCTGACGGAGATGGAAAAAGCTACTCTACTGACCATGGAGATGTGCGCCTCCATCGTCAGTTGAGAGTCCAGAATGACGCCGAGACTCTTAACTGTTGACGACGGACATAATGTTGCACCGTCCAGGGTAGGAAGTTGGATCTCCACCCCACCCGGGCGGCCCAGCCACAGGATCTCCGTCTTAGCCGGATTCACCTTCAACCTACTGGCTTGCAGCCATCCAGTAACGGCTTCAAGGCACTGATGGAAATTATCGGGTACGGTTTCGGGCCTGCCCTCCATCCCCAGAACGAGCTGGGTATCATATTGGTGGCACTCCAGCCCGAAGCTACGAACCAGCCGAGCAAGCGGTCGGACATAGATGTTAAATAATAGAGGGGAGAGGATTGCCCCCTGAGGGACCCCACAGAAGAGTGGGGAACCCCCGGAGACGTTCTCGCCCCTCTTCACTCGCTGCAAGCGGTTCCGGAGGAAGGAGGACAGCCAGTTTAAGACCATCCCCCTCACTCCAGCTCCGGCAAGGCGGTGGGTCAAAAGATTGTGGTCGACTGTATCGAACGCTGCTGTGAGGTCCAATAACACAAGCAGCGCCGATCCGCCTTGATCAAGCTGGCAACATACCGTATTTTTCGCACCATAAGACGCAGTTTTTTTCCTCCCAAAGTGGGATGAAAAATCAGCTGCGTCTTATGGAGCGAAGATGCAGGCGGGGGGGGGGGGGGGAGGCGCTGGGGCAGGGGGGGGCGGCGATATACTTACCCTGGCGCTGCCTCTCCTCTTCTCTGGGCCGGGGCGGCGGCGGAGGGACGCTGGTTCACTCCCCCCTGGCTCCTTTTCTTTCCCTCCCACCTTTCCTCGAGCGAAGGAAAGCTGGGAGGGAAAGAAAAGGAGCCAGGGGAGGAGTCAGCTAGCGTCGCGTCAGAGCTGACGCGACCCTGGTTCACTCCCCCTTTGGCTCCTTTTCCTTCCCCCCCACCTTTCCTTCGCTCGAGGAAAGGTGGGAGGGAAAGAAAAGGAGCCAGGAGTCAGTCAGCCAGCACCTGCTGATAAGATTTACCTAGATTTTAGAGGGGGAGCGAAAATATTTTTTTTTCTATTTTCCTCCTCTAAAATCTAGGTGCGTCTTATCAGCAGGTGCGTCTTATGGTGCGAAAAATACGGTAGCTTGTCTGTGATGGAGTCCAGGACCGTCTCCGTCCCATGCCCCGAACGGAAGCCGGACTGGAAGGGGTCAAACCAAGTTGCGTCATCCAGGAAGGACTGCAACTGCTCCATTGCTGCCCTCTCAATTACCTTTCCCGGAAACGACAAATAGAATAAAACATATCATTAAATATCTAAAAACATAAAAACAATGAACAATAAAAAAAACTTTTTAAAAACCTATGTCGTCATATTCAGTCCATTTTATCAGTTCCGTCGTCTTTGTCGTTCCTGGGTCATTTCTGATTATGTTGTCTAATTAAACTGAAATTCCAAACGCTTGCTGCAAGAGCCAAGTTTTCAATTTCTTTCGAAAGGTATTATGTTTATTTAAACCCTGCTTTTCTCTCCACAAAGAACTCAAGAGTGGCTATGTATCTATTATTAGTATTAAATGTATTATGTTTATTTATATCCTGCTTTTTCTACCCACAAAGGAGACTCAAAGCAGCTGTGTATCTATTAATAGTATTACAATCTGTTATTATAATATTTATATCCCGCTTTTTTCTCCACAAGACTCAATGTGACTATTATTCTTATTATATTTAGCATTATGTTTATTTCTACCTTGCTTTTCTCTCTAACAAGAATAATAGGGGCTATGTATCTATTAATATTAGAATGTATATTATATTATATATCATTACTAGTTTGGGGACCCGGCGGTGCTCGGGTTATTTGAGAAAGGCATTGTGTGCCAAGGTTGGTCTTTATCAGTTGGTTATGTGGCTTGCATTGCATGGCAGTTAGTGAGGGTACTTCAAGTCCCATAATCCATGGTCCATCCTCCTCCAAATTGCACCAGCGTGTAAAGTGGGTCATGGGGGCTGTGTGTGTGCCAAGTTTCGTCTTGATCAGTCATTGGATGAGGGTCGCTGCAGTCTCGGGAAATGAGTGAAGGTACCTCAAGTCCCATCATCCGTGGTCCACCCTACTCCGAACTGCACCAGGATGTAAAGTGGGTCAAGTTTGGGTCAATTTTGGGCCTGGTCTGTGATTTATAGGGGCTACAGTGTTGTTTGGGAAGTGAATGAGGTGAAGGTACTGCAAATCCCATCATTCGTGGCCCCTCCTGCCCTAAACTACACCAGGTTGTGAAGTGGGCCATTGGTCCCGTTTGTCAAGCTTGGTCCTGATCCGTCATTGCTGTGGGCCGCAGTGGCTGACTGCCTGAGGCCTTTCCTTTTCTCTCTGAGTCACTTTAGAATGCTGGAATGTGGTTGGCCAATCGGAGTCCTTTATGCAAATACCATTTCAGTGGCAACCAATCCCCTCTGTCTGGGGCCGTAGAATGTTGGAGTTCTGAGGCTGGCCAATCAGAGCCCTGTCTGCAAATAATCCCACAGTGGCAGCCAATCGAAACGCTGGCACATATTCCTCCCTCCGCACCACCCACCGCCCGCAAACACTGACTTTTATTATATGTAATGGATAGATAGATGTATTCATGGCCTCCAATTGTTCCTTTGTTATGAGTCACCCCGTCCCCTTCGGAGTGAGAAAGGCTGATGTAAATGCAGTTTAAAATTATTTACTTATTATATTATATCATAATTATTATAAATAAGCATAATCTAATAATTATAATTATTTATATCCATCATCATTTCTCAAAAGGTACATAGGTATATTTCACATAAAAATTATAAAAACAACACATCAACACAAAATAAAATAACACAATTTAAAAACGCTGGGGATCTGTTGTTAAAACCAGCTGCCATGTATAAATAATAATTTATTATTATTGATTAAGGTTTTATTATGCACGTTACTTATTATTTTTATTTATGAATTTATTTATTTATTTACTATATTTATATACTGCCCCTCTCAGCCCGCAGGTGACTCAGGGCAGTTTACAGTCAGCACCAAAACCATAAATTACAATTAAAACATGAATATAAATATAAAACCAAGTAAAAACCATCAATATCAATACAAACATGCATCATTACAGCAGGGGTCCTCAAACTTTTTAAACAGAGGGCCAGGTCACAGTCCCTCAAACCCTTGGAGGGCCGGATGATAATTTGAAAGAAACATGATTGAATTCCTATGCACCCTGCACATATCTTATTTAGAGCAAAAAAAACCAGGTAAATACAATAAAATAATTAAAATGAAGAACAATTTTAACAAATATAAATGTATTACTATTTCAATGGGAAGTGTGGGCCTGCTTTTGCCTGAGGAGATAGGGTTGTTTTTGTTGTTGTGTGCTTTCAAGCCATTTCAGACTTAGGTTGACCCTGAGCGAGGGCCGGGTAAATGACCTTGGAGGGCCGTATCAGGCCCTCGGGCCTTAGTTTGGGAACCCCTGCCATAAACAAACATTACATTTTTATTTATATAGATATACTAGACGTCTCCTGCCATGCATTGCTGTGGCCCAGTCTTATATGTCCTTTGTGTGTGCATATATATGTGTGTATATTTGTGTATATATATGTGGTTTTGTGCATGTGTTGTAATGTATTTTATTTATTGTTTTGGCTTTTTAAGTCTCTTCCGTTGTGTTTTCCAGTGTTTTCATGAGTGACCAGCCGTCCACTGCCACGTGTTGCTGTGCCCATATCTGAGTATATGTGTTTTGTGTATGTGTATATGTGTGTATATATAATGTATGTATGAATTTGTGTGTTTGCGTATATATATGTGTGTGTGTGAGTGTGTGTGTGTAGTTTTGCACATATGCTGTAGCGTCATTTTGCTGTTTTGGCTTTTTAAGTCCCTTCCTCTGTGTTAGTTTGAGAACCCTTGCATTAGGGCAGGGATGGGCAACCTATGGCCCGCGGGCCGCATCCGGCCCAGCAGCCAATTCTGTCCGGCCCAGGACAGGGCGTCGGGGGCGGGGCCAAGAGGAAGTGGTGCCGCTGCCGCCATCCCATCGCGGCGGCTTTGGCGTGCCCCAGGCTCTCCGCCTCTTCCTCATGCCTCCGGCATGGAGAGGCTCCAGATGGCCAGTGTGGGACCGTCAGTGCCGGTGGCGTGGCGGGAAGGAGCCTTTGGACGACTTCCTGTAGTCCCGGATGAGCTGGCTGAGATATTCTGGGAGCCGTAGGAGTCAGGAAACTACGGTTCCCAGAATGCCTCAGCCAGCTCATCTGGGGCTATAGGAAGTCATCCAAAGGCTCCTCCCCGTCACGCCGCTGGCAGACGCTCCCATGCTGGCCCTCCGGTGCCTCTCCATATATGCAAGAGGGTCGAAGCCCAGGATCACCACCGCAGATCCGCCAGAGAAGGCAGGAAGGAAGCCCCGCTGCCCTGCTGCAGCCCGCGGCAGCCCCCGCTTTGAGGCAGGACCATGACAATACGGGGAATGGCTAGGGGCGAGATCGGCCGGAGGCCTGCAGCCTCTGATCGCCTGCTGCTCTGCTCTCCTCTGCTGCAGCGGCGGCTGGGTCCATTGGGCCATTCCATCTTGGTTCACACCTTGTCTTCTTGAATTTAATTTAAGTGGTCTTTATTATTATTTTATAATAATTTTATAATAATAATATAATAACATACTAAATAATACAATATAATGCTATATTATATAATTTCAATATATTATAATGTATATATATATATACTATAATATAATAATTATGATATTAATACTAATAATATATGAATTTTTAAAAAAATAATTTTTATTTCAAGGTTTTTACATCTAAACAATTAAAACAAGACATTCTATCTAAAGCTGCTGGGGAGGGTAAAGTTTGATTTAGATGGGATAAGGGAAAAAGGTAAAGTGGATGGGATAGGATTGACTTAGGAACACAAATGGGAAGGGGGTGTCTGACTTCCAAATCTTCTTTTACTGCATTTTGATTGTTATTCTTTCTTCTTTAATTTCTTGATATATTAATATGTTAATATTAATGATGTTTAATATATAGTAAATACCTATTATCTAAAGGGGTTCCCGTCATGGAACGACCGTCCCAAACAGAGAAACCTTACAACGCAGAAACACCAAACTTGCCAACAGAAATAGGCCTCAAGCAAGGTATGTTTGTAGCAAAGAAACTCCCAAAAAAAAAACCTAAAAGGCCCCCAAAACTACGAGTAAAAAAACCTACATTTCCCAGCATCCTCCGGGGCTGCCAACGACTCTCCCAGCCTCTACATTCTGACAACATGATTGGCTGCCAATAAGGGCGGATTTGCATAACTCCTGTACTGGCCAGCCAACATGAACATTCCGACCCATAATAAACTGTCAGAGGAGGATAAGGCACAAACACAAACACCCAATTCACTTCCCACAGAAAATTTAGACCCCTACAAATCACAGACCACGCCCAAAATTGACAGTAAGGCTTCATTAACTTAATTTCCCTGACTAGGCCTCACTTAATGGAATGCTGTTTACGCTCTGAATTGAACGGAAAGGCTTCATTAACTTGATTCTCCCGACTAGCCCTCAGCTCACTGGACATTGTGTATGGCCTGAATTGACAGTAAGGCTTCATTAACTTGCTGTTCCTGACTAGGCCTCAGCTCATGGGACATTGTGTATGGCCTGAATTTGCAGTAACCTACCTTGGCACACAGAGCCCCTATGACCCACGCTACATTCTACTACAGTTTGGAGGAGGGTGGACCATGGATTATGGGACTTGAAGTAACTCCATGGATAATGGGATTTGTACTACTTCAAAACCCATCATTCCCCACAGACCACTGTGGCCCAGAACCAAGACCAATAAAGACCCAACTTGGCACACAATGCCCCCCATGACCCACACTCCATCCGACTGCAGTTTAGAGGAGGGCGGACCATGCATGATGGGATTTCAAGTACCTCCATTCACTTTTAGTGTATTAATAACATGTGTGCTCAATGGCTTAACAATATCACAATGGTGCAATGTCATGCAATTAACACAAAGTACAGCAAATACATGTCGCAATAATAACAAAGACACAAAAAGCCCTTACAATCTAACGGGCAAAAACGCTATGTTGGCCATATGCTCACTTAATGCTATTCCTGTCTAGAAATCTCCCGTCTCAACCCTGAGTCCAAAATTGCTTCACTATCATCCTGGGGAGGAGCGGCTAGAAGTTTCAAGCGCCCTGAGGCGAAACGGCCATCTTGGCGTCAGCTTACCTCCCGCCGTAGGCGCCTGCCCACTCGGCAGTTTGCCAGCTCTTCCATGCTTCAAGGCTCCCCCATTGACTCAGACCATAGTTCGTGAGTTATTAGACTCCGACTATTTGCAGGGTTACACAGACTGAGTGCGAGCGTCGTTTTTGCCCCTTAGATTGTAAGGGCTTTTTGCGTCTTTGTTATTATTGCGACATGTATTCGCTGTACTTTGTGTGAATTGCATGACATTGCACCGTTGTGATATTGTTAAGCCATTGAGCACACATGTTATTAATACACTAAAAGTGACTTTTTAGGACGCTACGACTGGTGGTTGACTTCTCCCTCAGTTCTGCCCCACTATATTCTATGGTATAGCTTTGTGTGTTACATTGTTGCTCAAGTGACATATTGTGTTTGAGTACTGGATTGCTTTGCCTTATCCTCCTCTGCCAGTTTATTATGGGTCGGAATGTTCGTGTTGGCTGGCCAATAGAGGTGTTATGCAAATGCTCCCTCACTGGCAGCCAATCATGTTGTCAGAATGGAGAGGCTGGGAGATTCGTTGGCGGCCGCGGAGGATTTATTTATTTATTTATTATTCAATCATATATTCCGCTCCTCCCTGCAGGCTCGGGGCGGATCACAACAAACAGTAAAAATGCTGCGCATACAACATAGCATAAAAACATAACACATAAAACCTGTATACATTAAAATCAGAAAATTCGATTTCTAAAAACTCCAGGCATAAACCCCTCAGGGCAGGATTAGCTTGTCTATTAGTCAAAGGCCATTTTAAAAAGAACAGTCTTCGAAAAGGACCGAGCTCTGAAATCGCTCGGGTAGCATCAGGCAGCGAGTTCCACCATGCTGGGGCCACCACAGAGAAGGCCCTCTGCCTCGTTGTGGATAGATGGCAGGAGCAGATCGATGGAACCAATAGCAGATTTTGCTCTTCTGAACGTAGTGATCTCGGGGGAATATACGGGGCAAGGCGGTCCCTCAGGTACACAGGCCCTAGACCGTGCAAGGCCTTGAAGGTAAGTACCAGCACCTTGAAGACAATTCGGTGCTCGATGGGGAGCCAGTGCAGTTGCCGGAGGATGGGAATAATGTGCTCCTCACTGGTGCTCCCACCAGCAGCGAGCAGCGGCATTCTGCACCAGCTTGAGTCTCGGATTGTCGACAAGGGGAGGCCAACGTAGAGGGCGTTACAGTAGTCCAGTCTCGAGATGACCGTCGCTTGGATCACCGTGGCCAGGTCATCCCTGGACAGGTAGGGCGCCAGTCGCCTGGCCTGGCGAAGATGGTAAAACGCTGTTTTGCTGACCATGGAGACCTGGGTCTCCATGGTCAGCAAAGGGTCCAATTGGACACCCAAGCTCTTACTTTAAAGAGGGAGGAAGGGTGTCCTCAAAGCAGCATAAAAAGTAAAATTCAAAGGGTTAGCTGCAACACAAAGAATGTCTTTTTCTTAAGTATATATTTCTTTATTGGTAGTATCTTTTCAAAATCACTTGGCGTGGAACATATATATTTCTTCCCAAATGGGGATGTGGAATTGTTGAATTATCCAAAAACAATAATCACAGAGCTCTCAAAACGGATAAATCCAAAAATAATAATATATATCCATACTTCATAGATTCGTAATATATATAATCCGGATTGAGGGGCTCTTGAGGGTCTGAGGGTCGACGGACTGTGTATCTAAAGGCCTCTCCGTTTCGCCAGAAAACTGGCTTCATCGGGACCCAAAAATAATAATATTGTTTATAAATTCCACTGGTCCGATCATCATTTGTAGTATTCACATCAATGTATATTTCAGAGTGGACGCAGCCACTACTTCGTATGGTAGTCAACGGACAAATGATGATCGGACCAGTGGAATTTATAAACAATATTATTATTTTTGGGTCCCGATGAAGCCAGTTTTCTGGCGAAACGGAGAGGCCTTTAGATACACAGTCCGTCGACCCTCAGACCCTCAAGAGCCCCTCAATCCGGATTATATATATTACGAATCTATGAAGTATGGATATATATTATTATTTTTAGTTTCTCCGTTTTGAGAGCTCTGTGATTATTGTTTTGGATAATTCAACAATTCCACATCCCCATTTGGGAAGAAATATATATGTTCACGCCAAGTGATTTTGAAAGATACTACCAATAAAGGAATATATACTTAAGAAAAAGACATTCTTTGTGTTGCAGCTAACCCTTTGAATTTTACTTTTTATGCCACCCAAGCTCTTAACCAAGGATGACGAGCTTAGTTGCTCGCCATCCAAGGTAGGCAACCAGCACCCACGCAGCCCAGGGCGATGTAGCACAGCAGTTCTCGTTTGTGCCTGGGGGGCAGGGGACAGGACCAGGGGTCCCATTGGCATTGGGGCCTGCAGCAGCGGAGATGGATTCTGAAGAGGATTTAGAAGGGTTAGCTGAAGGAGAGTTTCCCATCACTGGGCCTCCTTCTCCCACAGAAAGCCTGGTTTGGGATGAAGGTTGGCCTGACCCTTACGAAGAGATAGATTACCAGGTGCAAATGGAAAGCAGTGATAGCGAAACCTATGAGCGGCGGGGGGGAGGTTCACAGGATCCTTTAAGTGAAAACATGGAAGAGAGCGGCTGGGAAGAATCTAGGGAGGAGCTCTCATGAAGATAGCGCAGCAGATGTTGGCAGGCAAGGCCGCACTTTCGATAGGAGACGGGACATCGAGACTAGCAGGAGGGGATGGTTTCATAGCCTAGACAGGCCGAGGTCCGTTACCAGAGATTGGAGACGAAGAAGCCTAGATCGTCGGGGACCTCAGCCGAAAGATTAAGTATAGGATCCGTGGGAACGAATCCCCAGTACTTGACCACGTCTCATCTGAGCAGACGTGTAGCGAAGCTCGACCACTGAGCCAAGCCGGGCTAGTGGCCTACTCAAGCCTTGTTTTGTATCTTGCTTTGTTCCTTGATCCGCTTTGCTGAGCGGAGCCTTGCCAAGCCTTTGGGAACTACCAAGTGTTTGGAACTATTGCATCTTTTGCCTTTGGAATTGCTTTTGATATTTTTATGGACAATTTACCTTTTGAACTGTTTCTATATATCCAATGAAGTAGTTAGCCTTCAGTCTGTCTCTGTGTGTGTGATTAAGGGGTCGGCCGAGTCCTTGCATCGTGACAGGCGACCAGGCCACAAGATCTCCGTCTTCGACGGATTCACCTTCAGCCGGCTGGAGCGCAGCCAGCCAGTCACGGCTTCCAGGCATTGATGGAAACAATCGGGTACGGTGTCCGGCCTGCCCTCCATTCTCAGCAGAAGGTGGGTGTCATCCGCGAACTGATAACACTCCAGGCCAAAGTCGCGAACCAGCTGTGCCAGGGGGCGCATATAGATGTTGAATAATAAGGGGGATAGGATGGCCTCCGGGGGACCCCACAACTTAATGGTGGGATGCTGGGAAATGTAGTTTTTTTTGTATTGTTGTTTTGGGGGCCTTCTAGGTTTTGGGGGGGAACGTTTCTTTGCCAAAAACCTACCTTGCCTGAGGCCTATTTATGTTGCCAAGTTTGGTGTCCCTGCCTTGTAAGGTTTCTCTGCCTAGGGCGGTCGTTCCATGACGGCTCTTCCTTTGTATATATAGATTATGTTAAATTATAATGTCATGCAACGTATTATATCAATGAAAATTACTTATTTAAATGAGTTCGTTGTGATTGCCAGGACTGCTTCTGCTTCCGAGGACGAGGCCTCTCTCTCAGGGGTGCCGAAGCCACGAAGGAAGGCCTGGACGCCGTTCTGAATCCTCCGCTGGAGCCACCAAGAGGGGAGGCCTCAGGCCTACCTAACGCGGGGTGGGTGGGTAATAAATCTAGCGAAGGGTTGGGCCTAGTCCTGGCTAGGAAGGGCTTGCGGCCTACTCCTCTCTGCGCCTCCCTGCCGGCCTCCCGCCTCCCCCGCTTCCCCCTCTCACCGTCCGCCGTGGGCTCCGGGGCGGGCCCGGCCTGGGCCATGGCTTCGCCTCCGGCTCCGTCCCGCTCCGTCACGCCGAGGCGACGTCCGAGGAAGGAGGCGCAAACTGAGGGCTTCGCGCATGCGCCGGGAGAAAGGGCGGGGCCGAGGCCTGGCAGGCTTGAGCGCGATTGGCTCCGGCGAGAAGGAGCCGAGAAGGGAAAAAAAAGAGAAGCGGCTGCTGCGCATGCGCCACCCGAGGCGCGTTCTGACAGTAGAACATGGAAGGGAGCTTTGCGCATGCGTCGGGAGAAAAGGCGTCGCCGAGCCCTGAGAGGCTGGCGCGCGATTGGGGCGGAGCCAAGGAGAAAAACGGAGGGGTCTCTTGCGCATGCGCCAGCCGTGGCTTCTTCTGACAACAGCCGAGGAATGGAACTTGGAAAAGGGCTCTGCGCATGCGCTGGGCCAAAAGGCGTGGCCGAGCCCTGACAGGCTTAAGCGCGATTGGCTCCAATTGCCGGGTGGGGGCGGAGCCAAGGAGAAAAAACGGTGGGGGCTCCTGCGCATGCGCCACACGAGTCCCAAAGAGAGGCGATTTCTGACAGTATAAAGCAGCCAAGGGATGGGAATTGGAAGGCAGCTCTGCGCATGCGCTGAGCGAAAAGGCGGGGCTAAACCCTGACAGGCTTCAGCGCTATTGACTCTAATTGCCGGGTGGGCGGAGCCAAGGAGAAAAACGGAGGAGGCTCTTGCGCATGCGCCAGCCGAGACCCAAGGGAATAGGTCTGGGAAGGGAGATCTGCGCATGCGCGGCGAGTTCCGACAAAGCAGAGCCAAGGGATGGGACTTGGAAGGGGGCCCTGCGCATGCGCGGCGGGTTCTGACAGGATTAAGAGAGGGACTGTGCGCATGCGCCAGCCGAGACCCAAGGGAATAGGTCTGGGAAGGGAGATCTGCGCATGCGCGGCGCGTTCCGACAAAGCAGAGCCAAGGGATGGGAATTGGAAGGGGGCGCTGCGCATGCGCGGCGGGTTCTGACAGGATTAAGAGAGGGACTGTGCGCATGCGCCAACCGACGGCTGAGCCAACTCGAGCCTCGTGAGGGTGACCAACGGCCGCCATTTTGATTCCTTCCCCTTTTTGAGGCGGGAACTCGAGGAACTCTTCTCGCCTCAGGGAACGCACGCACGCACGCCGTGGAAAACACGGAACGCTCTCTACTTCTCTCTAGTTCGGGACACGTTGAGGGCGTGTGTACAAACCACAAATGGCGGAAGGGTTTCCGCAGAGGCCTAGTCGCGAGGACGAAGCCTTTCGGAGCGCCCAGGCCTGTACGCGGGCCTCGCCTTCAAACACGTCTCCTCCTCCTCATTATTATTATTACGTGTTTCCCCGAAAGTATGACACCCCCGATTGTAAGACGTATCGGGGGTGTCAGAGGGGTCGGCTTATATAAGCCGTGCCGAATGGACTTACTGCGGGCGGCATGGCGTGGCTTCCTGGCTGGGCGACGAGAGGTTCCCAGAGGGGCTCAAAAGGGGCCCGGAATCGTCCTCCTCTTCCTCCCAGCGGCACCTTCCATCCTCCTCCCAGCGGCGCCTTTCCCTCTCGCCGGATCCGCCCCCCTCCCTTCACTGACGGGAGGAGTGGCGGAGCCGCCGCCGGCGAGAGGGAGAAGGCGCCGGCGGAGTCCCGCCCGCACAGCGACTCAGGCGCGTTTCGCAGCCGCCCCGCTCGTGGTTGGAGCGCGGGCGAGCGGGGCGGCGGCGGGGAAAGACGCCTGAGTCGCCGTGCGGGCGGGACTTCTGGTGGCGCTTTCTTTCCTATCGCCGGCGGCGGCGGCTCCGCCACTCCTCCCTTCACTGGAAGGGAGGGGGGCGGAACCGGCGAGAGGGAAAGGCGCTGCTGGGAGGACGAGGAGGAAGATTCCGGGCCCCTTTTGACCCACTCTGGGAGCCTCTCGTCGCCCAGCCAGGAAGCCACGCCATGCTGCCCGCAGTAAGTCTTACTTTTGTCTTTCTTTCGGGTACCGCCGCCCAATATAAGACATACCCCGAAAGAAAGACGTAGTGGGGATTTTGGGGGTCAAAAGAAAGTAAGACGCTGTCTTACTTTCGGGGAAACACGGTATTATTATTATTAGGGTGCACTTATACCACGCATGGTCAACCCGCGCCCCTCCAGGTGTTTTGGACTACAACTCCCACAATTCCTAACAGCCGGTAGGCTGTTAGGAATTGTGGGAGTTGTAGTCCAAAACACCTGGAGGGCTGCGGTTTGCCCATGCCTGGCTTATACCCTGCTTTCTACCTCCAACAAGGAGACTCTAAGCCAGTGACTCAAGGAGACTCAACCTGGGGGTCGGGACCCCTGGGGGGGTCGTGAGGGGGTGCCAGAGGGGTCGCTAATGACCATCAGAAAATATAGTATTTTTGTTGGTCAGGGCGGTTCTGTGTGGGAATGCACTTTGATTGTAGGTGAACTATAAATCCCAGCAACTACAACTCCCAAATATCAAGGTGTATTTTCCCCAAAATCGACCAGTGTTCACATTTGGGCATGTTGAGTGTTCGTGCCAAGTTTGGTCCTGATCCATCATTGTATGAATCCACAGTGCTCTCTGGATGTAGGTGAACTACAACTCCCAAACTCAAGGTCAATGCCCACCAAACCCCTTCCAGTATTTTCTGTTGGTCATTGGGAGTTTCGTGCGCCAAGCTTGGTTCAATTCCATCATTGGTAGAGTTGAGAATCCTCTTTAATTGTAAGGGAACTATAAATCCCAGCAACTCCAACTCCCAAATGTCAAGGCCTATTTTCCCAAACTCCACCAGTGTTCACATTTGGGCATATTGAGCATTCGTGCCAAGTTTGGTCCAGATCCATCATTGTCTGAGTCCACAGTGCTCTCTGGATGTAGGTGAACTACAACTCCCAAACTCAAGGTCAATGCCCACCAAACCCCTTCCAGTATTTTCTGTTGGTCATGGGAGTTCCGTGCGCCAAGCTTGGTTCAATTCCATCATTGGTAGAGTTGAGAATCCTCTTTATAGTAGGGGAACTATAAATCCCAGCAACTCCAACTCCCAAATGTCAAGGCCTATTTTCCCAAACTTCACCAGTGTTCACATTTGGGCATGTTGAGTGTTCGTGCCAAGTTTGGTCCTGATCCATCATTGTATGAATCCACAGTGCTCTCTGGATGTAGGTGAACTACAACTCCCAAACTCAAGGTCAATGCCCACCAAACCCCCTTCCAGTATTTTCTGTTGGTCATGGGAGTTCCGTGCGCCAAGCTTGGTTCAATTCCATCATTGGTAGAGTTGAGAATCCTCTTTTATTGTAGGGGAACTATAAATCCCAGCAACTCCAACTCCCAAATGTCAAGGCCTATTTTCCCAAACTTCACCAGTGTTCACATTTGGGCATATTGAGTATTGGTGCCAAGTTTGGTCCAGATCCATCATTGTCTGAGTCCACAGTGCTCTCTGTCTGTAGGTGAACCACAACTCCCAAACTCAAGGTCAATGCCCACCAAACCCCTTCCAGTATTTTCTGTTGGTCATGTGTGCCAAGATTGGTTCAATTCCCCCATTGGTGGAGTTCGGAATGCTCTCTGATGGTAGATGGACCATAACTCCCAGCAACTACAACTCCCAAATGACAATATCAATCCCCCTACCTCACCAGAATTCAAATTTGGGTGTATCGGGTATTTGTGCCAAATTTGGTCCAGAATATACATCCTGCATATGAGATATTTACATTACGATTCATAACAGTAGCAAAATGACAGTTATGAAGTAGCAACAAAAATAATTTTATGGTTAGGGGTCACCACAACACGAGGAACTGTATTAAGGGGTCGCGGCATTGGGAAGGTTGAGAAACACTGGTCTAAGCAGCCGTGTCTCTATGTGCGACCACTTGCCCAGCTGGTGCGTAGTTTTGGGCTGGTGTGTCACCAGTACGCTGATGACACCCAGCTTATCCTGAAGATGGAGGGCAGCCTCGAATCCGTACCCGATAATTTCCATCGTTGCCTTGAGGCCGTCACTGGATGGCTGCGAGCCAGTAGGTTGAAGGTGAATCCGGCAGAGACGGAGATCCTGTGGCTGGGTCCTCCGGGCTGTAGGGATGTTCAGCTTCCAGCCCTGGACGGCGTGACATTATGTCCGTCGCCCTCTGTTAAGAGCTTAGGAGTAACCCTGGACCCCCTGTTGTCGACGGAGGCCCACGTCTCCAGCGTCAGCAGGGTAGCATTTTTCCATCTTCGCCAGGCGAGGAAGCTGGCCCCCTATTTGTCCCGGCGAGACTTAGCCACAGTGATCCAAGCCACGGTCATCTCGAGGCTGGACTACTGTAACGCTCTTTACATTGGCCTTCCTCTGTCGGTAATCCGGAGACTCAAGCTGGTGCAGAACGCTGCAGCGACTCCTGGCGGGGTCCCGATTGGCCACCACATCACGCCAATCCTGCGCGAACTGCACTGGCTCCCAATTGAATGCCGGATTGCCTTCAAAGTGTTAGTCCTGACTTTTGAGGCCTTACATGGTCTGGGGCCAGTGTACCTGCGGGACCGCCTTGTCCCATACCATCCCACCAGATCACTGCGCTCCGAAGAGCTCAACCTCCTGGTCATCCCAAATGTGAGGACCTACCACCTGTCCGCAACCCGCCGCCGGGCTTTCTCTGTTGCAGCCCCTACCATGTGGAACGCACTGCCCGCCGGCATCCGTGCCACCCAGGGCCTCCTCCCGTTCAGGAGAGCAGTCAAGACATTGCTGTTCCCACAAGCCTTCGGAGTTAGCTAGACTGTAGCTCGCGCTGCCTAGCTGACACCCCACGGCGACTCCATCTGCTGTTTCAACTGTTCTACCTGGGCTGGGTGGGTGCCGGTTGCCTACCCTGGATGGCAAGCGGCTCAGCCCGTCACCCTTGGTTAAGAGCTTGGGTGTTCAGTTGGACTCCTCGCTGACCATGGAGGCTCAGGTCTCCGTGGTCAGCAGGACGTCATTCTTTCACCTACGACAGGCTAGGCGACTGGCACCCTACCTGGGCGTCATTCTTTCAGCGACGGTCATCTAAGAACATAAGAAGAGCCATGCTGAATCGGACCTCAGCCCATCTAGTCCAGCCTTCTGTATCACACAGTGGCCCACTAGTTGTACACGGGGATCTCGAGCAAAGGGAGGGCAAAACCTGACCTGCTCCCGACCCCCACAACCAGTACCCAGAAATCCTGGTCAACCAACTCCGAGGTGGCACTTGAATCTCGAGGCTGGACTACTGTAACACCCTCTACGTTGGCCTTCCCTTGTCGACAATCCGGAAACTCAAGCTAGTGCAGAATGCCGCTGCTCGCTTGCTGGCGGGATCGCCAGTGAGGGAGCATATCACGCCCATCCTCCGGCAACTGCACTGCCTTCCTATCGAGTACCGAATTGCCTTCAAGGTGTTGGTATTGACCTTTAAGGCCCTACACGGCCTAGGGCCTGCGTACCTGAGGGACCGCCTTACCCCGTATTCTCCCCCGAGATCACTGCGCTCAGATGAACAGAATCTGTTATTGGTACCATCAATCCGCTCCTGCCATCTGTCCGCAACCAGACAAAGAGCCTTTTCTGTGGCAGCTCCGGTGGTATGGAACTCCCTCCCGGACAGCACCCGAGCCACCTCGGAGCTTGCCCCTTTCCGAAGGGCTTGTGAGACCGCCCTCTTTGGACTAGCCTTTAACTAGGCACATTGGTCTAAGACAGGGCTGTCCAACTGGCGGCCCCGGGGCCGGATCCGGCCCCGTAGCCTGTTGGACACGGCCCCACCTATGCCCTCAGCCGCCATTTTTAAATTTGAAAAAAAATTGAATTTTTAAAAAAAATGGCGGCCGGGGGCCGAGGGGAGGGGGAGGCGGGGCAGGGAGGAGGAAGAGAGCTAGCTCCTCCTCCTTTTGGCGCCCTCCCTACCTAGGGCGGGGAGCCGCTGAAAAGGGCAGAAGGCGCGCCAACAGCAGCGCGTCACAGGCCTGGCATGACGCGCTGCTCCTGGCACCGCTTACTCCTCCCTTTTCGGCGCCCCCTCCTTCCTAGGGCGGAGGGGGACGCCGAAAAGGAGGAGTAGGCGGCGCCAAGAGCAGCGTCACGCCAGGCCTGTGACGCGCTGCTCTTGGCGCCGCCTTCTGCCCTTTTTCGGCCGTGTTAGGAGGGGGTGGGGCCTGGGGTTGGGGGGCGGGCCTGGGGGGCGGGGCCTGGGGGCGGGGCCGAGCTGCCCCCTAGGTCATCAGTGACCTTTTATCCGGCCCTGGACCCCGTAGAAGTTGGACAGCACTGGTCTAATAAATGTGCTTGTATGTCATCCTACACCTTGTGATGTGATGTAATGTGTTTTAATGTGTTTTAATGCTTTTATTGTAGGGCTGCATGTCTGTGACATGCTGCCCATTTATATTGTTGCCATCCGCCCCGAGCCTGCAGGGAGGAGCGGAATACAAAATTGAACAATAAATAAATAAATAAATAATTATAATTCTATTCTAATGGTGTTACTGTGGTTTATGAGTTATCTGTCAATTGTATTTTACGAACTGTTGTGAGTCGCCCCGAGCCGTTGGGGGGGCGACAGACAAATGCAAAATAATAAATAAATAAATAAGATTAGTACTGGCGTCGAGCCATGACCCCCCACCTGATCTATGCCGATGATCACGCCATCACTGCTCAAGAAAGGCGCTTTGAAATGGTTTATTTATTTATTTATTTATCATTTCGAGGATTTAATAACCCCTTTAATTTAATTAGCCACAAAATGCATTAAACAGTCCCCTCCCCCTCCCCCAGCTACAGCTCTACTTCAGCTTCTCCAGTCTTGAGGAGGGTAGTGCCAAGCCAGTGGTGGCATAGCTAGTACCTGGCCCTAGAGAGGTCCGTTTGGAGCCCACAAGACAGAGATCCTTCTCCATTGTAGCCCCAACCTTGTGGAACTCCCTACCACCAGACCAAAGAGCCACTCCCGATCTACATACATTTTAGGGGCACTTAAGACATGGCTTTTCAGAAGAGCCTATGATTGACGGAGATCTTGTGGCCCGGTCGCCCTGGGCTGGATGAGTGCCGGTTGCCTACCCTGGATGGCGCGCAACTTAGCCCGTCATCCCTTGTAAAGAGCTTGGGGGTCCAATTGGACCCTTTGCTATCCATCGTAGCAAAACACCGTTTTTCCACCTACGACAGGCTAGGCGACTGGCACCCTACCTGTCCAGGGACGACCTGGCCACGGTGATCCAAGCAACGGTCATCTCGAGGCTGGACTACTGTAACGCCCTCTACGTTGGCCTACCCTTGTCGACAATCCGGAAACTCAAGCTGGTGCAGAACGCCGCCGCTCGCTTGCTGGTGGGAGCACCGGTGAGGGAGCATATCATTGGACCTTGCGGTTCCCTCCAGCTACCGCCCAGTGTCGAATCTTCCGTACCTGGGCAAGGTGGTTGAGAGGGCAGTAATGGAGCAGCTGCAATCCTTCCTAGATGATGCAACATGGTTAGACCCCTTCCAGTCCGGCTTCCGTTCGGGGCACGGGACGGAGACGGTCCTGGTCTCCATCACAGACCAACTCCGCTGCCAGCTCGACCAAGGCGGGTCTGCGCTGCTCGTGTTATTGGACCTCACGGCAGCGTTTGACACGGTCGGCCACAATCTTTTGATCCACCGCCTGGCCGTGGCTGGAGTGAGGGGGACTGCCCTTAAATGGCTGACCTCCTTCCTCCACCAGCGGTCTCAGCGTGTGAGGAGGGGTGAGGTGGTCTCCGAGGGCTCCCCATTGGTTTGTGGAGTCCCCCGGGGGGCCATCCTCTCCCCTCTGTTATTTAACATCTACATGCAGCCGCTTGCACAGCTGGTGCGGAGTTATGGGCTGGAGTGCCACCAGTACGCTGACGACACCCAGCTCATTCTGAGGATGGAGGGCAGACCGGAGTCCGTCCCCGATAATTTCCAGCATTGCCTCGAAGCCGTTACTGGATGGCTGCGAGCCAGTAGGTTGGGGGTGAATCCAAGCGACCTGGCCACGGTGATCCAAGCCACGGTCATCTCGAGGCTAGATTACTGTAACGCGCTCTACGTTGGCCTTCCTATGTCGGCGATCCGGAAGCTCAGGCTGGTGCAGAACGCTGCCGCCCGGCTCCTGTCTGGGGCTCCAGCAGGTTGCCGTATAACACCAATCTTGCAGGATCTGCACTGGCTGCCTATCGAGCACCGGATCGCCTTCAAAGTGTTGGTTCTTACCTTTAAGGCCTTGCACGGTCTGGGGCCAGCGTATCTGAAGGACCGCCTCACCCCTTATTGCCCTTCGAGACCACTCCGATCTGAAGATGCCAACCTTTTGGTAATACCAACAATAAAGTCGGCGCACCTGACAGCAACCCGCCGGAGGGCGTTCTCGGTTATAGCTCCTACGCTATGGAACGCACTGCCGGCTGGCACCAGGGCCTTGAGGGACTTACTCCAATTTAGACGGGCCTGCAAAACCCACCTATTTAGGCAGGCCTTCAGTGAGTAAGCCCGCTAACATACTGCTTCGTCCGTTCGGGTGTGATGCTGCTTCATAATTTTTGTTTTATGCTGTATTTTAATGTATTTTAATGTTATTGCTGTTGTTTTAATTGTTATGTTGATATTGATGTTTTTAACCCTGCTGTGAGCCGCCGCGAGCCCTCGGGAGTCGGCGGCCTAAAAGCCACAATAATATATAAATAAATAAATATCACTCCCATCTTACGGCAACTGCACTGGCTTCCCATTGAGTACCGTATTGCCTTCAAGGTGCTGGTTTTAACCTTTAAGGCCTTACACGGTCTAGGGCCAGTGTACCTGAGGGACCGCCTTACCCCGTATGTTCCCCCGAGATCCTTACACTCGGAAGAGCAGAATCTGTTGGCCATCCCATCGCTCCGTTCCTGCCACCTGTCCACTACAAGACAGCGAGCCTTCTCTGCTGCGGCTCCTGTGCTCTGGAACTCGCTTCCAGACCATACCCGTGCGATTTCAGAGCTCGCCCCCTTTCGAAGGGCGTGCAAGACCGCCCTTTTTAGGCTGGCTTACTGTTAAGTTCCGAATTGTCGATGGTATGCGCATGTCTGAGATCTCAAGAACTCTAATCTTTGTTTTATCATTGCTACGACTTATGTTTTTATTGTATGTTTTTACTTTTTGTGTGATCCGCCCCGAGCCTGCAGGGAGGAGCGGAATATAAAACCGAATAATAAATAAATACATAAATAATCCAGTAAGAGTTTCTTATTTAGTTCAATATCTCTTTCCGGCTTTAACAGGTTCTCATTCCATCTCCATCTATACACGTGGACATTTAATGTGTCCAACTGAAAGACAATTTGTAGCACCCATGGGTCCGTTCGTGCCACTGGGGGGGGGGGGGCGATGCGCCGGGGGTCCCGTTGGCATTGGGACCCACACAGGCTGGAAGGGACTCGGAGGATGAGTTGGAAGGCCCAGAGCAAGATTGGTCAGCCATACCTTTGCCCAGTTCACCTGTAGAGAGTTTAGCCTGGGATCTCGAGTGGGAGCATTCTCCCGGGGAAGGAGCGGACCAGGTGGAGATGGGAGGCAGCGAAGCAGATAGCGGAGATAGTTATGAATTCCCAAACGGTCGAGGTTCCCAAGAGCTGGCCGGGCAGCAGATGGAGGCTAGCGGCTGGGAAACTCCGGGGGAGGCTGCTTCTCAGGAAGATAGCGATTCTGGACTGCCAGAACGGGGCCGTTCTCATAACAGGCGCAGGGACATAGAGGAGGGCAGGAGGAGCTGGCATCTGTCCCTAGACCGTCGCCGTTCGGAAAGTAGAGACTGGAGACGCCGGGCCCTAGATCGTCGGGGTTCCAGGCCGAGGGATTAAGAACGGCCCCGTGGGAACTGATCGTCAGTTCTCCGGCCACGTCTGATCTGAAGGGCGTTGAAGCGGAGTGAATCTTGGAGCCTAGTTTGGCTCGCCTTGAACCAAGACCTTGCCTTGTATGGATTCGCATTGGTGCGAATCCTTGCTACGTTCCGGAGTGAATCCGGGAGCCTTGCCAAGCTTTTACCACGCTTGCCTTTGAATCTACCTTTTGGAACTTTGCTTACTTTACTGAACTGCAGCTTCGTGCTGATTGCTTTATTTTATGAACTTTATTAAGTGAATTGCTTTTTGGATTTGTTTTTATTCAATAAACATAGTTAGCCTTTGCTACGTCTCCGTGTGTGTGTTAAAGGGGCAGTTCTAAGTTGGCGATTGTGACACAATTCTAATTAATTTACGCTTGCAGAAAAACAAACGAAAAGGACATCTGCAAATAACGCAAACAACGCCCACGCAGCTTCCGTTTTATTGGACAGGAGAGCACCTGAAGTGTCCGTCCAGAAATACAAAAAGCCACTGGTGAAGTCGCCAAAAACAGGAAATTTGAAAACAGAAAAGTGTCCTTTTTTAACCCGACCACGATACTTCTCCTGCTCTTAAGTGATGATGGACATCTCCTCCCTGTCTCGCTTCTCATTCACCAAGTTGGTGATGCTCTTGAGATACTTGATGAACTCCATCCGGACGTCCTCGGGGTCTTCTTCGAGCGAGGAATGGATCAGCTGCACCCGGTCCAGCGGAGGAGCTTTGAAGTTGAACAGGAAAACCATTACAATCGGTACTTTGGGACAATACGCCCAATATACTAACTAACTAACTAACATTATTGCTTACTAGCTGTACCCGGCACGCGTTGCTGTGCCCTTTTTAGGAGATGCAAGAAAGTCCAATCATCAACGGTGTGCCCTCCTCTAAACTGCAGTTGGATGGAGTGTGGGTGATTGGGGGCATGGTGTGCCAAGTTGAGTCTTTATTGGTCTTGGTTCTGGGCCACAGTGGTCTGTGGGGAATGATGGGTTTTGAAGTACTACAAATCCCATTTTCCATGGTGGTACTTCAAGTCCCATCATGCATGGTCGGGGCTCTGTGTGCCAAGGTAGGTTACTGTGAATTCAGGCCATACACAATGTCCCATGAGCTGAGGCCTAGTCGGGAGAATCAAGTTAATGAAGTCTTACTGTCAATTCAGAGCGTAAACAGCTTCCCAGTAAGTGAGGGCTAGTTAGGGAAATCAAGTTAATGAAGTCTTACTGTCAATTTAGAGCGTAAATAGCTTCCCAGTAAGTGAGGGCTAGTTAGGGAAATCAAGTTAATGAAGTCTTACTGTCAATTCAGAGCGTAAACAGCTTCCCAGTAAGTGAGGGCTAGCTAGGGAAATCAAGTTAATGAAGTCTTACTGTCAATTTAGAGCGTAAATAGCTTCCCAGTAAGTGAGGGCTAGTTAGGGAAATCAAGTTAATGAAGTCTTACTGTCAATTCAGAGCGTAAACAGCTTCCCAGTAAGTGAGGGCTAGTTAGGGAAATCAAGTTAATGAAGTCTTACTGTCAATTTAGAGCGTAAACAGCTTCCCAGTAAGTGAGGGCTAGTTAGGGAAATCAAGTTAATGAAGTCTTACTGTCAATTCAGAGTGTAAACAGCTTCCCAGTAAGTGAGGGCTAGTTAGGGAAATCAAGTTAATGAAGTCTTACTGTCAATTCAGAGCGTAAATAGCTTCCCAGTAAGTGAGGGCTAGTTAGGGAAATCAAGTTAATGAAGTCTTACTGTCAATTCAGAGTGTAAACAGCTTCCCAGTAAGTGAGGGCTAGTTAGGGAAATCAAGTTAATGAAGCCTTACTGTCAATTCAGAGCGTAAACAGCTTCCCAGTAAGTGAGGGCTAGTTAGGGAAATCAAGTTAATGAAGTCTTACTGTCAATTTAGAGCGTAAATAGCTTCCCAGTAAGTGAGGGCTAGTTAGGGAAATCAAGTTAATGAAGTCTTACTGTCAATTCAGAGCGTAAACAGCTTCCCAGTAAGTGAGGGCTAGTTAAGAGAAATCAAGTTAATGAAGTCTTACTGTCAATTTAGAGCGTAAACAGCTTCCCAGTAAGTGAGGGCTAGTTAGGGAAATCAAGTTAATGAAGCCTTACTGTCAATTCAGAGCGTAAATAGCTTCCCAGTAAGTGAGGGCTAGTTAGGGAAATCCAGTTAATGAAGTCTTACTGTCAATTCAGAGCGTAAACAGCTTCCCAGTAAGTGAGGGCTAGTTAGGGAAATCAAGTTAATGAAGTCTTACTGTCAATTCAGAGCGTAATCAGCTTCCCAGTAAGTGAGGGCTAGTTAGGGAAATCAAGTTAATGAAGTCTTACTGTCAATTCAGAGCGTAATCAGCTTCCCAGTAAGTGAGGGCTAGTTAGGGAAATTAAGTTAATGAAGTCTTACTGTCAATTCAGAGCGTAATCAGCTTCCCAGTAAGTGAGGGCTAGTTAGGGAAATCAAGTTAATGAAGCCTTACTGTCAATTTAGAGCGTAATCAGCTTCCCAGTAAGTGAGGGCTAGTCAGGGAAATCAAGTTAATGAAGCCTTACTGTCAATTTTGGGCGT